>JAWZYT010003933.1:2500-24216 GCA_034508575.1 Petrolisthes manimaculis | reverse complement strand
TTTTAAGTATATCATTCTCCAATTGTTCCTTCTCACATTCAGTCATTTTCTTTCGTTGTTTCTTTGTGTGTTGCCTCTGTCAGTAAAATTTAAGTCTGTTTAATTAAGGGGGGAAGTTTTGTGTTGGTCAATCTGGAGCAACTGAAACCTCCAAACTATTCCTATGTGTGTGTCCCTGTTTCTCTCTCTCTCTCTCTCTCTCTCTCTCTCTCTCTCTCTCTCTCTCTCTCTCTCTCTCTCTCTCTCTCTCTCTCTCTCTCTCTCTCTCTCTCTATCTCTCTCTCTCACCTCCTCCAAGTCTCGTCTCTTCGTCTCCTTCTATTTTCCATTTTATTTTTTCCACCTTCCCGTATCGTGTGTCGCTCCAACAGTCCCGTATCCCTCTCCCCCCCTCCTCTCCACCTCTCCTCCAACATCTCCCCTCCCCTCCTCCTCTTTCTTACTTCCGCTCCAACCTTCTTTCTATTCCCCTAACTCCCTTCATGCCTTCCTTATTTCTCTTCTCTTCTCGCTCTTTCTTCGCCGGTTCATCTTTAAATGCCTCTATGCAGTTTTTTACTCCCTCTTTTCTATTCCCTCTCTTCGCTTTTATTTTTACTGCCGCTATATTCTCCTGTTTCGATCTGTTTCGCATTTTTATTTCAATCCTCTTTCTCATTCTTTCTCATTTCCATTTTTTTCTTTTTTATTCTTGTTGCCTCCTTTGTTTTCTTTCACCTTTCATTCAGTTCCTCCACTCCTCCTTTCCTTTAGGTCTACATCCCCCAACCCTCCTTCCCCAATCTCTCTCTTCCCATCCCATCCCCCTCTCCTTTCCACCTCACCCATCCCTCCCTCTCTCTCTCTGTTCCCCTCCCCTCTCATTTCCACTCCACCACTCCCCTCTCCTTTCCACCCCACCCCTCCCTCTTCTTTCCACCTCACCCCCCTCTCTCTCTGTTCCCCTCCCTACCTTCCCTTCCATCTCCCACCACCCAAAGCCTCACTCCTACTTGCCAAGGCCCTCATTCAGTTCCATGTTTGCTCTCGTTTAGCGCCTCAAACACACACGGCAATGAAGCTAAGAAGACACACGCACATACACACGCACATGGACACGTACATACACACGCACATGGACACGCACATACACACGCACATGGACGCACTCATGTATCACGCACATAGATACGTACGCACACTTACATAAACATACACATAAGCCCATACATTGCTCTACAATATCAATATTTAAATGTATATACGCATGTTCCAGCTCACTCACATTCACTTACATACAACTAACTTAACTACATTTTGCACTCCAGTCATGTATTATTGTCAATTGTACTTTGGATGCCGTCAGACGATTTTATTTGTCACATTTTACACAAACTTCGAACTAGATCATACACCCACTCGTACACATCTTCAGTGAATTAACTCCTCCTTTCTCTCTCAAAATTAAACCTTTCTACACTTCCATTCTAGCATCCAATCTACATCCTTCTGTACTGTACTTATCCTTATCCAAGAGTCATCTAACACTCCTCTCCTTTCCTCTCTCATCCACACCATACAGGCTATACCATCTCTTTATAATCACATTACAGCCATCCTTTTCAATCATCTAAACCATTGGGCCTACCAGTTCCCTATAAGATCCCATCCCTCACCTACAATTACCACACACACACACACACACTCTTACTTCTCCTTCTTCACTAGGGCACATCTATCTCCCATTTCCTTTTGCCCTCTTTTCTCTTCACCCCAACACACTTTCCCTTTCCAATCCCTCAATTTTCTTCACCCCAACACACTTCCCCTTTCCAATCCCCCTTTTTCTTCACCCCAACACACACTTTCCTTTCCAATCCCCCTTTTTCTTCACCCCTACACACTTTCCCTTTCCAATCCCTCAATTTTCTTCACCCCAACACACTTTCCCTTTCCAATCCCTCAATTTTCTTCACCCCAACACACCACCACCCTTTCCCTTCACTTATTCAACTCGACTCGACACTCATCCTCCCCTTCCCTTCTCATCTTTTATATATGTTCACCTCGTGCGTACTGTACTCCCATTTCCTCTCTCTTTGTTTTGTTCCACACTTGACATCTCATACAATACCAACTTTGAAACACTACTAAAGAAACCCTGCTTTAACACTTACCCTCCCTCCCTTCCCCAACAAAAAATATCATAGATTTTTTTAGACATCCTACTGTGATAATGCGTGTGCGTGTGCGTGCGTGTGCGTGTGCGTGTGCGTGTGCGTGTGCGTGTGTGACGTTAAAAGCGTTAAAACCCCTTGCATTTTCACGTGCGTCTCAGTTATTCGTTTATATGAATTCCTTGTGAACTCGAGGCCCTGGGAGTGAGAGGAAGTGAAGGCGTTAGGCGAGAACAGAATGTGCAAAAAGAGGAGAGAAAAAGGACACGTGATGAAGGAAAGTGAAAGTGAGAGCGAGGAAAACCAGAGTCGAAGTGAAAGGCAGGGAAGGAAAAAACTAGAAGGAAAACACAGGGAGGATGGCAAAGATAAAAGATGAAGGAAAGAGTGATAATAATACGTAGGAAAGTGAATATGAAATGAAGAAAGGTGAAATTGAGTATGGGAACGTGAATTGAGAGAGGGGAACGTAAATTGAGTAAGGGGAAAGTTAAAATGAAAGAGAGGGGAGTAAAATGAGATTGTAGACCGTAAAAATGAGAGGGAGGAAAGTAAAAATGAGAGAGGAAAGTGAAAATGAGAGTGGAAAGTGAAAATGAGAGCGTAGATAGTAAAAATGAGAGGGATGAAGGGGAAAATGAGAAGAAAGTGAAAATGAGAGAGGGAAGTGAAATTGAGAGAGGGGAAGTGAAATTGAGAGATTGAGAGATGGGGAAGTGAAATTGAGAGTAAGGAAAGGGTGTGATGTGAATAAACAGTAACTACACAAGACAGAGACATGTAACATCCATTGTTAACATAGATAACTCATTCTCCCTCCTCACAAGCTGCCAACTCGTCTTACAAGCTACTGACCTGCACGACAACCAGGGGAACACACACACACACACACACACACACACACACACACGCACACACACACACACACACACACACACACACAATCTCTCTCCCTCTCTCTCTCTCACACACACACACACAGACAGACAGAGACAAATACACACACATACTCTCTCTTACACACACACGAAGAGAGAGAGAGAGAGAGAGAGAGAGAGAGAGAGAGAGAGAGAGAGAGAGAGAGAGAGAGAGAGGAGAGAGAGAGAGAGAGAGAGAGAGAGAGAGAGAGAGAGAGAGAGAGAGAGATTACCCCTTAGTACAGATGCAGGTCAGTGGCTTGTAAGAGGAGTTAGTAGCTTGTGAGGAGGGAGAACAAAGTTATCTATATTGTTGATTGATATTACATGGCTCGGTCCAGCGTAGTGTCCGCTCAGGTCTTGCTTACATATAGACTCTAGTGGAGTTTATTCAATGCAGCAACATATAAGAGAAATATATTGAATTAAGGGGGTGTGGGAGTAGGGGACAGGCTTGGGGGGAACTGGGGGGGTGAGGGAATAGGGGGATAGGCTTAGGGTAGGTAGAAAGCCTGTCCCCCTATTCCCGCATCCCCCTAACCCCTAACCCCTCCCCCCCCAAGCCTGTCCCCTTACTCCTGCACCTCCCGAAGCCCCCCAAGCCTGTCCCCATATTCCCATACCCCCTAAAGAAAGTATTACCAGTTACGTTTCACCCAATATCTTTTGATTGTTGAAAAGAATATACGACTTGACTGAATTGCTGTCATATAAATAATAAGAAGGGATGACAAACCAGAAACTGACGTCGTTCTCAAATATTAAATCTTTAGAGACAATACAATCATAGACTTTTAAAATGTTATATTATACAGTAAATGTCAGGTGGTATTTATTTTAAGTATAGTTGCAAAATACAGCTCTTATTACTGTACGGTCGGCCACAGGAGTTCTTACACAGGCTATATTGAAGAGAAGTAATTATTCTGGAAGTACTGGAATGAATGGTCTACCAGTTTCTATTCTAACAACATGTATAATTTGCTATGTGAGAAGTGTATACGTTATATCTGCATATCAATAGTGTTACAACAACATTAAGTTCATAGGTTTGCAGGTGAAATGCAGCGAACTTATGCTGCTGACTGTACATCCATCAAAGGACTTCCAGCTTAATATTTCACATTGAATGTAAATGTGTAAGGCAGTGGCAAGACACAAAGCGGACCAACGACAGTAGGTTAACGTTTGAAGTTTTGTGTTGGTTAAATCTGGAGCAAGCGAATCCTCCAAACTATTCCAAGCAACGGAACACTTATTATTTTTGCTCTTCTGGTCCTGTTTCCCAGCATACTTTGGAGGAATCATGGCTCTCCAATATACCAAAAAATAATAATAATAATAATAATAATTACCACCTTATGTACTTAGCACTAGCTGGAGCGTTCGTCCCTTATGCACTCCAGTTAAAAAGCATGTGTGCATTATTTAGAATACGTGAAGGTGGGACGTCTGAAAAATTGATAGACGAGGAAGGGCGGATTGTGCCTTTTGTTTGCATTTACTTATGTAGTACAATCGTGGTCAATAATAATCATCTACATAATTTATAACTCAAAAAATTGTCTGACTATAATATTTTCACGTTCTCATAATTATGGTGTTATTGTTTTGATTAGTGAGTATCGGATTGAAGTAAATTTGAAGATGCTGCTCATCCTATTAATTATTTTATTGTAAAGTTTCTCAGCTAACGAACAGGTGGAAACAATTAGACTTTTACATGCTACATCACTCCAAATTGTGGATGAATATTATTGACCACGACTGTACGACGAGTGGAAGGAAAGGAATCGTAAGGCTCATCATGCATTTTTTCAACACAGCCCAGACCAAAGAATGACACACTTTAAATATCAGTTTCGAAAAGAGTGCAGCGTCTGTGATAAAGTCTTAGTAGTAGTCGCTCACTGTGTGTGTGTGTGTGTGTGTGTGTGTGTGTGTGTGTGTGTGTGTGTGTGTGTGTGTGTGTGTGTGTGTGTGTGTGTGTGGTATACAAATAAATATTTTACTGATAGCTCTGACAATGTTTCACTTATAATGATAGTATTTCAGAACTACATGACATACAAGTTAAGAGATAATAGGTAGTTAAGTAAAGAACTCTCTCTCTCTCTCTCTCTCTCTCTCTCTCTCTCTCTCTCTCTCTCTCTCTCTCTCTCTCCAGATTATCGGACACAACCCTAATTTTTACTGCTACGTCGGGCTAATTCTCGCTACTCCACCCTAATGACTCTAATGAAGGCAACACAGACTGGTTATCAGACTCCAAATGCTTCGCTCACCACTATCATCACCACCACCACCATCATCACTGCTATCACCACCACCACCACCACCATCATCACTGCTATCACCACTACTGTACCACTATTACCATCACCACCGCCATCATCACCCCCATCACTGCTATCACCACCATCGTCACTACTATCACCATCATCATCATCACCACTATCACCTCCACTATCATCACCACTATCATCACTGCTATCACCACCACCATCACTATACTGTATCACTATTATCATCACCATCATCACTGCCATCACCATCACCAACCAATAATACTGTTTCTGTTTCCTGACACAAAAAAACTGGAGCAATCAATAGTCTCTCCTCATTTTGCACCCAGTATCAAGGGACTCTTAATAATGTGACGTTCCCGAGTGGTGAGGTCTGTGTGATGACTAAGCAGGAAGATATATAAAACCCAGTGGCTCCTATACCCATCCTCATGAGAACACACAAATAATATTATAACCTGATCTGACCCACCCTTATCTATTTTAACCCACCCACAAAATATATAACCTGATCTGACCCACCCCACTCAATCATAACCCACAAGAAGGAACCCACTCTGTCTGTCTCACTCTGTCAGTGGAATTAACAAGATGGAACTTATTATTTTGATCTCCCCTCTTATCCCTCTTTAATAGAATTGTAATCCTCTTCCACGTCCTCTCCTCCACCCAACGTACTCATGATCACCGCTGATCTTTTATTATGACAGTGGCTAAGAAAAAAATATATCGTCCAGCAAGAGTAGAAAAGATTGCCCCTCCACTTCCAGTTCATTAAGTACTACAAGACTGTAAATACTTGAACAGAATGAAAGGTGAGCTTGCTCCTAAAAATATACATTAATAGCTTCTTAGAATGAGACCTTAAATGATATCAATCATATCCAACTTCGGAAAAATATCAAAGTTGTAAATTTAATCAACTATCTTAGAGAAAAATCATGATACATAATATTTAAATTGTATAAACTGAAACAGGAACTTTAAAATGGAGTAACTTTAAAGTATTGTAAGCCATGTGCGAGGAAGTTGGAGGATATTATTGGCTATATTTGTAATATTGTACAAAAATATAATGCCGGTAGCTTTATATTTTGTTTGACAATATTAATCAAAACTACTTTCAGATTCTATTGAATATTAATTAATGATAATATAAATGATAATGATGAGGAAGATATAATCAAGATGATGATGATAATAATGATGATAAAAAGAGTTCGTATAAATTATATGAGAAAGAAAAGAAATGAAAGAATAGGGTAGGAAATAAACGGACGAACAGGGCGAAGTGTAAAAGGAAGATAAAAGAATGAAAGATAAAAGAGGAATGAAGAGTTAGACTTTGTGAGAAAATAGGAGCAACAAGAAGTTTAAACCTTTCTCTCTGCTTAACATTCTTGAAGGGTCTCAGTGTGGGCGGCTCCTTTTGTTTAGTCCACATCTTTACCTTATCTAAAGTTTCTTCACAAAGGCTGCGTTGGTGTGCTACATTCTGCCACGAAATTCTATTCACTTGGCGTCACTTTTAGCTTCACTGTACGGGATTGTTGGATACGTATTGCTTCTCTCAGTAAATTAGTAACTATTAAATGTGTATGCATGGTTTTACTAATATATACAAACAATCACATACGGAATAAACGGTAGATATTTTGTAGTGCTGTACTTTTCCATACATTTATTATTATATAGAAATCAGTCTCTTCATTCTATACTACTTAATAAAAAGGTGGAATACAAGAATTATCTCACATAATTTTCGGCCTCTGGAATAAAGTTTAAAATTCTTTCAATCCCTCACAACTTTCTCTTCTTAATTATTTAGTCGATCGATGTTAGTAAGAGTCACCAGGGCTATATTTTGTGTTGGTAAATTTGGAGCAACTGAATCCTCCAAAAATGTACCAAAAGAGAATTACCACCTTAAGGGGATAGATAGTACACTTTTGATATACTGGACTAATTTGTTTACTCCAAAGTATGTCAGGAAACGGGACCAGATTAAGAGAAATAATGGTGTCCTGTTGGTTGGAATAGTTTGGAGGAAGCAGCTACTCCAGATTTACCAACACTGTACTATACCTACCCCCTTAAGAATTTCCCCCCCCCCCCCCCACACACACACAACCACCTCCACACATCGACACACACATACACACACACACACACACACACACACATACACACACACACACACACACACGCACGTACTCACAACAACAATTTCATTTTTCTTTTCACTGCCTCAGACAGACATAGACATTTTATATTTCCACAAAGACATGAGTACTGACACAAACCCCTCACGTCTTTCCTTAGGCTATATTATAATGAAGGTAATATAGACTATAAGGATATTAACTATAAGGTAAATATAGTACGTCTGCCTGATCTCCTAATCCTTGGGTTCTGGCACTGCTGATAAGGGCCATAATGACAATATTACAGCCTTCGTGGACGCTCTTAGGGGATATCACGTGCTGCAGTAATGTTTATGACGCGTGCAGATATGTTTCTTTTGCATACTGAATTGTGCTGGGTGTGTGCGTGCGCGTGGACGCTTACGAGGGTGTATCTGAGTGTGTCTGTGTCTGTGTGTACGTGTGTGTGTGTGTGTGTGTGTGTCCATATTATACAACGTCACAACTTCTAGTCAAGGTTTTAAATCATCATTATAATTATCAAATTTATATATGCTCGAAAGGGGAACCCCCAAAATAAAATGCCTGGGTAACATCGGCTATTGTCTAGACTTTGTGTGAAGTATTATGGTAAACGATCACTGCAATATGAAAAATGGCCGAGAGCCGTGCCAGCAATGCCCAAACAATATGAATTGGATCGTCCATAGTCATATATATATTTTCCTTCAACGATAAACATCTTTTATGAGAATAATATAACACACAGAGATGCTTCCAATGACTTTATCAACATTCCTATCACTCATCTTGCGGTGTACTGGTTTCGGCTGCAATTCCACTTTCTATAGCATAATACAATGTACCGCACGAGGTCACCCCCACACCAAAAAAAATGACATGACTTTTTTTTTTCTTTATTCCTGTCGGTGAATATGCAGAGGGACAATATCCGGCTCCAATTCAACTTACGGTCACATGCAGCAGCTGTCGGTCGGCTCTATATCGGTCAGCGGTCACCGTGTCACCGTTTCAAAAGTCTTTACCGAAACCTTGACATTTCCTGAATATTTGACGTAACAGGGATAAAGAATTTAGTAGGAGTTTTCAGCATCACACCCCCAACCAATGTACTCCCAATACACAGCATCCAGATTATAAATGATTATATTGTCTCTATTGTAAAACACAGAAGGAGTCAAGGATGAATGATTAGTAAGTATGATACAATATTACTTTGCATATTCGCTATAAAAGCTTCGTTCATATTAATTAAGTAGTAAAGTGTCATTGTTTACATGAAGCACTATATAGGAAAAAATACATGGGAATTATATTTAATTTATATTATTTTTGCATCTGATCACTCTATCTATCGAGGAATGTATATATATATATGTGTGTGTCAATAGCTATATATCTGGTTTATACGGTACACTGATGAATGTATTTATCAATCACTCAGTCAGCTTATTTACATGAAGTATTTGTTTACGTATCATCCTTTTATCTGTTTGAAGTTTTATTACTCGCTCAGTGAAAATAACATAGCAGTACATTAATTAATTGCTGCCTCTAGGGATGATAATGAGAGAAAAAAAAAAGAGTACAGGAATATAAAGGGATGATGGAAGATAAATATAGGACAAAGAGTTTGATGTTGATGATGATAATGATGATTGCTAATGTTAACGAAGAAAAAACCCTGGTAAATTACTAACATAGGGACTGGGATGAAGAATATGACTAAGGCTAGAATGACAATAAGTATAATATAAACAAGGGCATAAAAATAAGAATAAGAGGAAGAAGAAGAAGGGGAAGGTATAAGTTCTCAGTCACGTGTCAGGGGTATAAATCTTACACGCCTGAGGTCAAGCGAACTGGTAACCCTCCCTCCCCCCTTCCCCCCTTACTTCCCTCTTCCCTCCACCCCTTCCCTTTTCTGTGTCCCCTCTCCCCACCCCTTCCCTTTTCTCTCTCTCCTCCTCCAACTCCCACTCCTCCTCCTCCTCCTCCTCCTCCTCCTCCTCCTCCTCCTCCTCCTCCTCCTCCTCCTCCTCCTCCTCCTCCTCCTCCTCCTCCTCCTCCTCCTCCTCCTCCTCCTCCTCCTCCTCCTCCTGACCTCTCTCATATCTCATCCAACCATAATGACCCCATCGTTGTACCCCCTCATTCCTCACCCACACCACCCATAATTCCTCCTCACACCCCCGGCCTCATCCCTCACTCTCCTCCTCACACCCCAGGCCCCATCCCTCACTCTCCTCCTCACACCACTCACCATTCATCACCCCTTTCCTCTTCCTTCTTTCCTTCCTTTTACACAAACATCTTACTACCCCTCTTCCTCCTTCTCTTTCTTCCCTCTTTGCATTCTTCTGTTCTCCCTGCTCTCTTGCTCCTATTATTACACCACCTCTCCCCCCTTTCTATCTGTCTCTTTTTCCTCTCTTTCTTCTTTTCCTACTCTCTCCTCCTCCTCCTTCTCCTGTCTCTCACTCTCCTTCTTCCTTCTCTTCTTCTTCTTCTTCTACTGCTCCTTCTTCTAACACGCCACTTAAGCACTAGTAAAAATATTGGCTACAACATTCAATAACCTTCACTTTCATCAAGGTTCCCGTGGTGTGAAGAATCTCAAACCCCGATTGGTATATAGAACAGGAAGTGACACCACGACCTCTTCACCAAAAAGGCTACATGGACCAATTCGAACATGACACACACACACACACATACATACATACAAAAACACACACACACACACACACACACACACACACACACACTCACACACATACACACATACATACATACACACATACACACACATACACACACACACAACATAGGAGCGTACATTATTTTTTTTGTATGTACCTACAGTATGTATGCATGTAAATGCCTACATATTTATCATTAATCATATTTATCATTCATCATGTATGTATGTGTGTAAATACCCGTATTCATAGTTCATCCTACACTTTCATGTTAATTAATTGTATTGTATAATGTGTATTTTCAGCTTTCAGGCTGCCATCTCCTAAATAAACCGTTTATTAATATTGTTATTATTATTATTACAACGTCGTAGGAACCAACTGATATGGGGATGAAGACCCACACAGGGAAACGAAAGGTTTTACTTCACTTCCTTCACGTTCATTCCATTGAGAATTCCACAGAGGAGCAACAATTGATCTGTTACTGCAGCTGCTCACATTACTCTGAGATCCATTGTAATCCTCCCAAGTCCCTATAAGTAATCCTCATCACACCACAGTCCTCATGAAACACACCGTCAGTCTTCACTCTCACGTAAGACCTTCCACTCCTCCCCTATCCATTGTGTCTGAAACTTTCATTCCTTCTCTGCCTTTGCTGCTTCCGGGTTTAATCATGCATCCTCCTCCTCCTCCTCCTCCTCCTCCTCCTCCTCCTCCTCCTCCTCCTCCTCCTCCTCCTCCTCCTCCTCCTCCTCCCCTTGGTCCTTCCTATATTTTCTGTTTTCGCATCTTTTCCTTCCTATATTTTCTCTTGTAATGCCTCCTAATTTTCTTTATACTCCTTCTCCTATCATCCACGGTTCCTTTTCGTCCCTTTCCTTTTTATCCGTATTATATTAACATTTTTAACGAAGAAAGAGGTCAGCGAAAATGTACAAACACACACAGAGGTGAGAATTGCTCATAAATCGGAATAAAAGTGTATAGTTTCGTTTTTTCCGGAGAGCATGCAACGCCCGGCTTCTCCTGAGTTCGCGTTTCAACTCTTGTCATTGGTGATTATTGCTACATGCTACTACTTTTATTTTCCTCCTTTTCCTCCTTTCTCACAATTTCTATCCACCCTTCCGTATGGCAATTGATTTATAAGATCTATGTTCCTTCTCCTTACACTAATAATACCTACTCTATTTCGTTATTATACGGCACTTCTTTTAATTCTCTTCGCCTCCATCCCTACTTTCTTATTCTTCAAAACTTATGCCTTCTTGTCTGCCTTCTATCCAAACAAGTTATATTTTCTCACCAGTCCTTCCTACTGTACCTTCTTGTTAATGTTTCCCTTTGCTATTTTACCTCTCCCATTTATTGCCACTTCCCTTAACTTTACACTATTTTCCTTCCCCAATTTATTCCCTTTTCTCACATCCTCCCTTGTACCCTTTCCCTTTCCCTTTCTTTCTCTCCATTCGACCTCTCTTCTGCCACCTAACCCCCCCCCCCTTCCCTCACCTCACTCCCTCTCTTCCTTTGCTCATCTATCTCGTTTCAAGTCATCCATCTTATCCCTCACCTCCCTCTTATCTTCCCTCCTTTCTTCAACTCTTCTCGTCCTTCACAATTTTCCATCTCCCACCTTCATCTCTCTCTCCTTTTGCTTTTAATTTTTGTGTCCCATCTAGCTCTCTTCTTGCCTTCTCTACTCCTAATACCACTTAACCTTCTTTTCATTCTCTCCAGCACCTCCACCCATGCACATCTCTGCCTAATTCATTCTTGCATTCACTTTTCGTATTTCCCTCCAGACAACTTCTAACACAATCACTCATGCCACTTACTCAACCAACCACCCAAACACACACTCCCATGCACATAACCCCCACACGTCCCAGTACACACACACACACACACACACACACACACACACACACACACACACGCACACACACACCAGCACAGAAGTAAGTACCCACCAAATCATCCACCCAACCCACTGTCAACCACAACTACACACCAGTGCACGAGATAAGATCACCCCCCCCCCACACACACACCCACACCCACACCCACACACACACACACACACACACAAGGCCATAACAGCGAATACACAAACATCGACCCCACCCAATCACTCACTCCTCCATCCACACACCCATAACAGCGTAAAAACAAGCCCCGCTCCCAACTCACACGATCAGCTCAAAAACATCCCCAACACACACACACACACACACACACACACACAATACACACATAACACAACACACACACACACACACACACACACACACGTACAACACACACAACATACACACGTACAACACACACACACACACACGTACAACACACACACACACGCACTCACACACACAGATCACAGACACTCACACACAACACACTCTCCCACCCCACCCAAAACAAAAAAGAGATGAAAACAAAAACGTAAACACATCATTATCCTCCAATACAGACGGTAAAGAGAGGCGTTCACTGAAGCCGGTAACCAATTGCTCAAACATCGGCAACAAAGGAACCAAGGAGGAGGCTATAATGGAACTTAATTAGGGCGTTCTTGAATTTTATAGGCATCTTCAAGTACGGGAGGATCGATTTGGTGGTAAGGGTTCTGATGATAGCGTAGTGGAATACAAGGGCGTGGAGGAGGGGGAGAGAGAGAAAGTGTGTGTGCTAGAGGTAGGGAGGAGGGTGAGAGAGTTTGAGGGAGGAGAGAGAGAGAGGGTGAGAGTGTGTTAGCGGTAGGAGGGAGAGAGGGAGAGTGCTATAGGGAGAGAGAGAGTGCTAAAGGGAGAGAGGAGAGAGAGAGTATTGGGTGATAAAGAGGGAGATTAGAGATGATGGGTGTGAAAGGGAGAAAGAACGAGGGGGAGGGATATAAAGGAGAAAGGAAAGAGAGGGGATGGTTGAAAGAGATGGGGAGGGAGAGAAAAGATGGGAAAGGGAGATAAGGGAGTAAATTTGAAAGGGGGAAATGAAAGGAATGGAAAAGGGATGAATGAGGAGGTAGGAGAAACAAAGGAAAAGCGAAAAGGGTCGAGGGGTCAGAGGGGAAACAGAAAAGAATTGAGTAAAATAAAGAAGAGAAAGATGAAAGAGAATAGCGAAGAGGCAGAGTGAGGCAGGGATTATGGAGTAGAGGAAATAAGAGGATGGCAATGGAGTGGTAAAGGGAAGAAGAGATGGGAGACGAGAAGATGAAGGAGTGACTCTACCCAACAAATAGAAGAGAAGAAAGAAGACAATAGGAACCATTAACGCAGCTCACTCAAGTGAAGATAACTAGACACGTGTGTCTTTTTAACTTGACAGTAAACAAACAAACGCTGCAACATTAAAGGTCTCTGCAGGAAACGTCAAGAAAGAGCAAAAGAAAATCATGGAAGTTTTACACAAGAACATTTTTAATGCAAAAACTGTCAGCATATATAATGTCAAATATGTATTACGAAAATGAAAGAACAAAGACAATATTCAGACAAACTTCAAACACTGTAGTTTAATCATTCTACAAGAAAGTGTTGGTTGGTTTAAGCAAGAAATTTGTCCCCTTTGTGCCTTAGTACTTACATACATAGTAATTAGCACAATCTGTTTATGAGTAATCGGTAAAGTGATTTGTTACTGAAGTAGCATGTTCCATTACGTGATTACATATTGTATAGTTGGCCAAATAAAGTTGCCAGATTTATGACTACCATAAAAAAATTCAATATTATCTATAATGAAAGTTATGTATTACACTTATTTATTTTTCCAACATAAAGGGATGAGTTTATTCAATCAAAACTAATACAATTGAACAATCATCTCATATGAGGCGATCACATACATTTTATTGGCAGTCTTCTCAGATTTTACTTGGGCAACTGTTAATGTTTTTATACAAACAGACACTCCCAGGGAAGTGTATTTTACTGACAATTAATGGGCTGTATATACAGTTACGATAACAGAAATTCTGCATTAGGTGACTGAAAGAGTGTTATTTGAGTAAACGTTATGAAAAAATATTAGAAACCAAGAAATATATATTCACAAAAAATATTCGAGGCTATTTCATTCTAAGGTGTTATACACGTGTAGTAACTACTGCATATAACTGTACAATTGCCTTTACGCTTAAATAAGGGTAAACATAAACATTATCTCTAGCATTACGAAATTATTGAGAGTCAGGAAGCAGTATGGAATATTTGCAGATGGTTATATATACACACAAACACGTTCATCAGCATTCGGTACGACAACAAATGAACATCGCCTCACACACACACACACACACACACACACACCACAGGGGTCCGGGGATTCCTAATTTAGCCATTTGCATTTGGTTAATTGAGCGTGATTCTACATCCGGGAAAAGTGAGGCAGTTCTAATGACGTCGGGGTTTTATGGGTTCAAGGTCCATCTTCTCTCTCATATTCCCTCCCATAATTTAGGTGTGGTCATATTTTCAATGTAAGACGTGAATTGCTTCTTAAATTTAGATATTCTTATGGAGTGAATAACTATACTGACAAAATATTCTGCGAGGAAAAAGTAGAATAAGAATACTGTTTATCAAATGTAAATGAAATCTTAAAATATATGGAAAAAGATTGACAGACGATGTTCCTCAACTTAACCCTCTACTTGAAATTGATTACCTGGAATTAGTTTACGAATCATGTGTAAAGTTCAAACAGATCTCCCAGTCTCTTGAACCCTCCACTGCAGTTTAGAGCTCAGGGTTCGAGGCTTCAGGGTTTATCATTTCAGTTTTGGATTGAATTTGAGTTGTAACATTTGGGAGATTCAGGGTCTGGAGAGTTTAAGTTTGAGAAGTTCAAATTTGGAGGTTTTAGGGCTACATGGTTCAGATTTAAGTTTAGGAGGTTTCAGGGCTAAATGAATCTGGCTTGGAGGATTCAGGGTTGTATGGCTTAGGTTTTAGAGGGTTGAATCAGGGCTACATGGGTCAGGTTTGGAAGGTTTCAGGGCTAAATGTATCTGGCTTTGAGGGTTCAGGGCTGTATGGGTTAGGCTTGGAGGGTTCAAAGGACTACCTATATGGAGGGATGGGGTGGGGGAGGGGGGAGGGGGGAGGGGGCGTCAGGTATTCACATCCTGGTAAACTTAAAGAACTTGGTCGCGGGTTGCACTGGAAAAGTCGCCCCGATAATATTCTGGGTCGTGTGTTTGATCCGTAGGAGTCGAGGGATTCCTGGCAAGCCTGAGGGAGGTGGAAGGAAGGCGAGGGAGGTGGAGTGGAGGGGAAGTGGAAGGAATGGAAGATAAAAGGTGGCAGGAAAAGGAAAGGAGATGGAAGGTAGGGGAAAGATAGTGGAAGGAAGGAGAAAGAAGATGGAAGGGAGGGGAAGGAAGGGGAAAAAGGTGGAAGGAAGGGGACAGAAGGCAACAAAAAAGGGGCAGAAAGTGAAAGGCGAAAGGTAGAGAAATAAGGTTGGTTAATGCAAAGCCTCGTCAAGTGAGTTACCTAACATGAATAAGACCATGCGAGATTAGCTTAGAAGGTGGGGAATTCAATCTGAGAGGCGGACTAGGCATCCATTTCTTGTCCTTCAATCTTGTTAAGTGTAATCGGAGGGACGAGGTATATACTTGAGAGAGGCGAGGCAAGTGACGAGAATAATAAATGAGGCAGAAAAAAAAACACATAACATTACTCTCGAATTTATCGGATTTAAGTAGAATTCGTTCGATAAATCTTACGCTGGACCCATGTTGAAACTAAAATCAACATTGCTTTCCATTCAGCATGTCAAAAAGATCAACAACAAGAGACCAAGGAACCAATTACTGTTGAGGCCATAAAAAGGTTGATACGTTGCCCTCCAGTGAAGTTTTTTTTTGGGGAAGTGGTGATGTAGAAGTTATCAACATTGAGAAATAATATTATACCCGATACAAAGTGGGTGACAGCATAACAAATATGTCTATATAACACACAGAAAGACAGAGAAAATAATTATAAGGTGTACAAAGAAGGAAAACTAGTCTATACACAGTGACAGAACATTGAGAAAACTTTACCTTACCTTCTTATACTTGGGAGTGAAACAAAATAAAGGGCGTATATGTATAAGTAGCATAGCGTGTGTAAACAGAAGGAGAGAAAGGAGTCAAAGCAAGTCTTCATTACCCTCACACCATAGAAACACACACAAAAACATAAGAAAGGTACACCTACACACCCGTCTCTATACATACATACATACATACATACATACAGCCCACACACACACACACACACGTCTCTATACATACAAACCTACCTACAGCCCACGTCGCTATAGGTTGTGTGTGTAGGGAAGGGTATAGTCGAGCACGTGTACACAGAGGATGCCAGCCAGCCCATGCACCTTTCACTGTATCTCGGGGCTCTTCTAAAAAGCTGCTTTGTGGAAGTGAAAAGGAGGCGTCGGCAGCCCATTTGGCGGGATGAAAGAGAGGGGCAGAATGGGAAGCTGAGCTGGGATGGGACGGGACGGGATGGGATGGGATGGGGGAGGGGCTGCGGGGAGGAGGAGTAGTAGTAGTAGTAGGGAGGGAGGGGAGAGGGAACAGGAAGTGGGAAAGAGAGGAGGAGGTAAGAAAAAGTAGGTGTGTGTTTGTGTGTGTGTTTGTGTGTGTGTGTGTGTGAGAGAGAGAGAGAGATGGAAGGAGTTAAGTAAGAGATAAAGAAAAAAGTCTACACAGGCGAGTTGGTTGTTGGAAAAGAGAGAAAGGGATACAAGAACAAGACGAGAGCGTGACAAGGTACACCAACAAAGAATAAGGGTAAGTGAGCAAAGGAGGAAAAGGGAAGGAAGAAAACACACTACACCTTCATTGAACAACTCCTTCCTTTTTATCTTGTATTTTCCCCTTCCCCTTTTTTTTCACTCCCCTGCTTCTTCTTTGGACTCTTTCACTTCTCTTCTTCCTCGTTTATTATATTTTCTTCTTCTTCCTCCTTCGCCTCCTCCTCCTCCTCCTTTCTCCGTTTCACTGGTTTCCTTCTCATTCTTTTCTTCCCTTTCTTATTGCAATGTTTCTTCGTTTTCAGTTTATCAGAGCAACGTTATGATTTTTTTATATTTTACCTTTTTTAGTTTTCATTTCATTTCTGCATTTTATTTATTTTTTTCTTTCATCAATTCCTCTCCAGGTCTTCTCGTCATTTTTCTCCTTTCTTCCTTTCTCTAATTATTTTCTTCGCATTTCTCTTTCAGTTCTTCTCCTCTCTCTTTTTTCCTTACATCCCTCTTCTACACTTCACTCTTCTCTCCCTTTTTCCATCTCTCTTTTTCTCTCTATCATCATTCACTCATGTATTTTTTTTTTTCATTATCTAAACATTTTATTTATAGTAACTACATTTTTCTCTCTTCTCCCTTTACTTGCCAAACTTCCCTCTCTCCTCTCCCTTTCTCCTCCGATCTTCACTTCCATATGCAAATTCTCTCTCTCTCTCTCTCTCTCTCTCTCTCTCTCTCCTCTCTCTCTCTCTCTCTCTCTCTCTCTCTCTCTCTCTCTCTCTCTCTCTCTCTCTCTCTCTCTCTCTCTCTCTCTCTC
Source organism: Petrolisthes manimaculis (assembly GCA_034508575.1). Taxonomy (NCBI): domain Eukaryota; kingdom Metazoa; phylum Arthropoda; class Malacostraca; order Decapoda; family Porcellanidae; genus Petrolisthes; species Petrolisthes manimaculis. The sequence continues at coordinate 6,382 of JAWZYT010003933.1, read as the reverse complement.
TTTCCTGATTCGCTCTCCCTCAGGCTGCCTCCACCACTCACTCACTCACTCACTCACATCACCTCACCTTCTCCCTCTCACTCCTTTCTCCGTTTCCTTCCGTATATACATCACTCATGCACATCCCTTTCCTCTTCCTCTTTCGCAATCATCGCTTCTCCCTATCCCTATATATAACTCCCTTTCTCTATATTTCCTCCTTCCTCCTCTTCCAATCAGTCACGAATTTCTCCTCCTGTATATCTTCTTCCTCTCCCCCACTTCCTCCTCCTCCTCCCTTCATGTTTATCCTTGAATCTTTCCGTCCATCTCTTTCCAATATATTTCATATTTATATTTATATGTTCCGACTTCCGGGTTAATCCATTTCTCTCTCCCAGATAACAGAAATTTTCCTATCTCTGCCTCCCCATCTTTCTATGTTTATATCTATTTATCTATATATCTATATATCTATACCTGTCTACCTATCTGTACATTTATCTGTCCATCCACCTATCTATCTTTCCACTAGCTATCAATTAACCAATCAAACTTTATGTGTGCATCAATCTATCACGTTTCAAGTTTGTTTCCAATCTTAAATCAATACCCGTGTCCGTGTTATCTTGAGCACCTTTCATTCTTCACATGATGTTCCGTCTTTTGTTTCCTACCCCTCCCCCCCCCCCCTCTCTCTCTCTCTCTCACACACACACACACACACACACTATCTCTCTCTCTCTCACACACACACACAAAACCCAAGGCACACAGACACAACCCCTCAGTTACACACACACACACACACACACACACACACAGCCCCAAGGCACTCACACAAAATCATTCAGCCACACACACATACACACACTAACGAAGACAGCCAAAAAGCCCGACCGATTTTGCAGACAGCAGAAACCCAATGGTGAGCTGATCACCACACACACACACACACACACACACACACATACACACACACACTCCACCACACCTACAGTACATACCATACATACACGTCTACTTGCACACCTGGCTAAGCATCTATACACATTTTCCTGACACATCTGCTTGCACATCCTGCTAACCACCTTTATTAAAAACATTTGTCTATACATCCGTTTGCACACACACCAGCTGACTCATACATTACACACCTGCTGACTCACACACACACACCTGCTGACTCATACATTACACACCTGCTGACTCACATACACCTGCTGACTCACCTATCCATACGCCAATTTGCATATCTTTTCTTCACTTATGTATTTTCGTTCATTTTTTATTACATCTATATCTGCATCTATATTTCCTATCAATCTGTACATTCTGTTATTTTGCATAGGTCTTTGAATATCCCTCCTGTCCGCGAAACATATATCCAATAATTTTGTATAATTTTATACATATACTCTTACAAATATTCTGACAACTGTGTTCTTCTCTATCTTCCTGGTCTATAATATCTACTTGTCCTTCTTTGTAGATCTGCTTTCTGTAACATGTGACTGCAATATAGTTTTCTGTTCACTACCTTCCATGGACATCTGCCAACTGCCTGTGTAACTCATTTTTGTTAATATATATATATAAAAAAAAAAAAAAAAAAAAAAATCTCGCTGCTGAAGCCTCCTTGTCAATAAATCTCGTGCCATATTTGCTGCTCATCTGTCTGTCCACGTGTCTGTCTGCATCTCCATCTCTACGGTAGCCAGATTTTTTACAACTCTTACGCTGGCCTGCACGTCCCTGTTACAAGCAATATATTATGTTCCCTGACCTCCGTTGTCATTTATTACCGTACCGTACCCTCAGCTGCTAGTTCTGTGTGTGTGTGTGTGTGCGTGTGTGTGTGCGTGTGTGTGTGTGTGTGTGTGTGTGTGTGTGTGTGTGTGTGTGTGCGTGTGTGTGTGTGCGTGGTGTGTGCGTGTGCGTGGCGTGTGTGTGTGTGATTTTTCCGTAATTTTTTCAAGCAACGAAACAATGCTGTCGTATTGAAGGTAAAATTTAAAAGTTTACAAAATTTTCAGTAATAACAGTACTTCTACCAATAATAATAAAAAGATTGTGTTAAAACTTATCCAAAAGATATGCAATAATTATTAGTAATTATTTGAGTAACAGTAAAAATACAGTCTTAAACGATAAAAATAAAATACTCCTTTAAGTACAAATACGTTATATAATACACTGAGAGTAAGATCAACATTGTTCTCCTATACTGTACCTCCATTTCATTGTCCTCCAACTCCTTTTTTCTCTCCAGTCCACTTTCACCATTTCTCTGTCCTCTCTCTTTCATTACGTATGCTGTTGTTTTCTCAATCTATATATCGTTGACACCATTCTCTCTCTCTCTCTCTCTCTATCTCTCTCTCTCTCTCTCTCTCTCTCTCTCTCTCTCTCTCTCTCTCTCTCTCTCTCTCTCTCCTCTCCAATCCAAGCAATATCCGCTTCTTTGTCCGGATACGTGAAGGTTTATCCCCTCTATCGAAAACGTCCCGCCCAGCCACCCAGCCCACTTCATCACGTAGTGGAAGGGGAAATGGGGGGCGCGTGCAATGGGGGGGAGAGGGGAGATGGGGTGAGAGGGGAGATGGGGGTGAGAGGGGAGATGGGGTGAGAGGGGAGATGGTGGGGAGAGGGGAGATGGGGGAGAGGGGAGATGGGGGTGAGAGGGGAGATGGGGGGAGAGGAGAGATGGGGGGAGAGGGGAGATGGGGGGAGAGGAGAGATGGGGAGAGAGGGGGGGAAAGGGACACGTGTTGGAGGAGGGAGAATAGGGAAGTGAAAATTGAAAGACCTGTTTTAGAAGGGAGGGGGGAAGGGACATGTGGAAAATTGCACACGGTGGAAACGGGAATAAAGAAAGTGTAAAGAAGGGGGTAGAGTGAAGTGGAGTTAAGTGGTTTGTGAAGTCACACCTTAATGGCAAAATGGAAGATGAACATGGGGAAAATAATAATACTTAACTTGTATATACTGTACATCAACAACATTATTAAAGGTATAATTATGTGAAAGTACAGTAGCTATGTATGGAAAACACTGCCTCGATCCATGGAGTACCTAAAGCAGAAGAACCCGTCAATAGTAAATAGGTGATCATCATTCGTTGTGATTCGAATATGTTTTTATTTTACCATTATATATCCCTTAAGGGGAGGGTACAGTTTTGGCATTTTGGGAGATAACGATTCCTCCAAACTCTTCCCAGCAACAGGCCACCATTATTTTATTTAATCTGGTCCTGTTTCCTGGCATACTTTGGAGAATCAAGCACTCCAATGTAACAAAAGTATGCTCTCCCCTTAACTTATAATATGGCACAGAAAGAATCAGCCAATTAATATCGATTCTCCTTCATATATACAGAGGGAGAGTGAGGCTGTGTTTCCCCCTATGTCAACAGTACTTTTGATTGTTTTTTTTTGTTTTTTTTGTCCTTCGATATTTCATCACTTCATATTTGATTAATTAAGAGAGTAATCTGTTGTGGACGGCATGGAGAAGGCCCGGTACTATATTGCAAGTCTCAATAGCCATTCATTAATTCTCCCTCACCACAACAGCAACATAACAAGAACAACAACAACAACAGATCCCCTTTTGAAGTACCGGTATATATCTAATAAAACGCTCACCAAAGTTTATATCAATTAAGTATTATTATTATTCTTATTATCAACTAAAATTCCCATCTAAGTTTACTACTATATAGATAGAACTGTGGTGTCTGAACTTAGCCAACCATCACGCACTGAAAACAAACAATCGAGTGTCCGGAAGCATCCATTCACTGGGAGTCCTTCAGATGTACCAAATCCCGAGCGAACTGGGCAATTATCCGCGCACGAGAGGATCAAAATTGCCACTACATCTGCACACAATTGTTTT
>JAWZYT010003932.1:10000-31294 GCA_034508575.1 Petrolisthes manimaculis | reverse complement strand
AACAGACCCAGAGGAAGAAAAATTAATGGTATCCTGTTGCCTGAAATAGTTTGGAGGAATCGGTTGCTCCAGATTTGCCAACACCGTACTTCCCCCTTAAACATCTGCTTATCACTCCTGACTTTTTTTCTTTATTTTTTGTCACATGGTTTCCAATTAAGAAGTACCCATCATTCTCTTCATAACAAACAAACAAACAAACAAACAAACATCAAATACAGTACATTCATTATTTTAAACTCTTACCTTCATTATTCTTAACTCTTACCTTCATTATTCTTAACTCTTACCTTCATTATTCTTAACTCTTACCTTCATTATTCTTAACTCTTACCTTCATTATTCTAAACTCTTACCTTCATTATTCTTAACTCTTACCTTCATTATTCTTAACTCTTACCTTCATTATTCTAAACACTTATCTTCATTATATTTAACTCTTACCTTCATTATTCTAAACACTTACCTTCATTATATTTAACTCCTTCATTATTCTAAATTCTTACCTTCATTATTCTTAACTCTTACCTTCATTATTCTTAACTCTTACATTCATTATTCTAAACTCTTACCTTCATCTTTCTAAACTCTTACTTTTATCATTCCAAACTTTTACCTTCATTATATTTAACTCCTTCATTATTTTAAACTCTTACCTTCATCTTTCTTAACTCTTACCTTCATTATTCTTAACTCTTACCTTTATCATTCCAAACTCTTACCTTCATCTTTCTAAACTCTTACTTTTATCATTCCAAACTCTTACCTTCATTATTCTAAACTCTTACTTTTATCATTCCAAACTCTTACCTTCATCTTTCTTAACTCTTACCTTCATTACTCTAAACTTTTACCTTCATTACTCTTAACTCTTACCTTCATTATTTTAAACTCTTACCTTCATCTAAAATATTTCCATTGTCTCCTGTAAAATATTTCCATTGTCTCCTGTTTAACATTTATCTCAGTTTGACACCTTCATTCACATAAGGACAACACTCGGATTGATCAGCTGGTCGTCCCTCCCGGCTTTTTGACTTAATGTCCAGGTAGGCTAACTCGTAATCCACTACGATGAGCGGATTTATGTCGAGTGGGTAAAGTGCTCTCTCGGATACTCTGCCGGATGCGATACGGGAAAGCCAATTCCGTATTAATCCGTATCGTCGTTATGCGCAATTAGTAGCGTGGAAGACAGTAATCCCAGCCAGGTTTTGTTTACGTTTTTTCCCTCTTCATGGTCTGCCTCGCCTTCCTTGCCTTCCTCTATGACTGGCCATCGGTTTAATACACGGGGTTATGAGCGAGAGGATTATCCATTGTTTTCAGGCAACCCACATCATTACCTGCTCTCTCTCTCTCTCTCTCTCTCTCTCTCTCTCTCTCTCTCTCTCTCTCTCTCTCTCTCTCCTTTTTTTTATGCCACTATGTTCCACTGACCAGGAAGCTTAGTTACCATTTGCTTTTTACAACTACAAATTGACATTATGTTCTATAAAACCTCATTCTCCTAAATTCTCTCCGCACCCATTTTTAAAGTACTCCCATACACACACATCACTCCCTCAAAATTAATAATCCGCTCCCAATATGATTCGATGGTTCATTAGACCTATAGGTAGTCATAACCTAAAACCCCAGTACACATAATTTTTTGCAATCAAAGTCAGGCCAATTGGTAGCTTTAGTAATCACTCATTTCAATTACTGCGGTATTAATCTTTAGAGGAGCGTGTTATGTGTCATCAACTGTCACGATGAGTTCATTATAAAGCTAATGACTTTCACACTAGAAATGATTATCCAACCGGTTCATGATTCTATGTAGTGGTGGTGGCGGTGTTGAGGGTGGGGGTGGGGGTGGTTACTGTCCCACCTCTCAGTTCCCACCTCCTTCTTTCCCTGGCGTCATATGACCTCGCTGTTGCGGCGTCTAATATCAGTCAATCAACTTCGGGGTGTAGTGTTAAGGGTTTCATGTTGAAAAGCCAAGTGGAGAGTTCACAAGAAAATAGTAACATCCAGTGACCTCTGACAACCCATTAAGTATGTTTTGAACACTTCTAGTCCATTAGGAATTACATATATATATAGCCTATATATATACGAATGCTAGGAATGTTTTATTGGCCGCTCCGTTGGGGGTGTTGCCCGTAATGTTGTTGGCACAAACATTTCCTTCGTGTTTGTTATGAGCAGAAATAGAGTAACACTTCAGGAAATGCCCAAAATAATGCAGTAGTGAATTGTACAATTAAATGTACTTGTTTGATGGATAGAACAGGTTTCTAAAGGGAAAATAATCATATTGGACAGTTTCTGACATGAATACATAACATGCTTGTGTGTGTGGGTTCGAGCTGTATTTAATTGTATTATGTTATGTGACGATCCTGTATTTATGTATGTGAAATGTAATATTGGCCTAGTCACACACACACACACACACACACACACACACACACACACACACACACACACACACACACACACACACACACACACACACACACACACACACACACACACACACACACACACACACACACACACACACACACACACACACACACACACACACACACACACACACACACACACACACACACACACACACACACACACACACACACACACACACACACACACACACACACCCTGAATCCTCACTGCCAAGGCCACGGAACCAATCGCTTCCTTAGCATTTCCTCCCTGCTGGTTGACTGACTGGCGAGGCAGGGAGCCCAGCTGGGGAAAACAAAGAGTGGCATGAAAACAGGTGGAGGAGAAGGAATGGCAAGAGGAATAGGAGGAGGAGAAGGAATGCGAAGAGGAATAGGTGGAGGTGAACAAGAGGAAGAGGAATAGAAAGAGGTGAACAAGAGGATGAGGAAAAGGAGGTGAACAAGAAGAAGAGGAAAAGAAGGAGATGAACAAGAGGAATAGGAAAAGAAGGAGGTGAACATGAGGAAGAGGTAAAGAAAGCCGTGAACAAGAGAATGGTGGAAAGTTGTTTGTATCATATTCAACATCATATTATTCTTGTTTACCCAAGAGGGAACCAAAGGCTCTCTTGCGATATATTTTTTAAACCTAACTTTTTTTCTTTATTTTCTTTCTATTTTGGTCCTGTCAGCTGTCTCACATTCTCCCTATCACTTCCTCTTTCGTCCTACAGGGTCTTTCAGGCCTTGGCGGTCATTTTTCATCCACAGATCAATTTTTGAGTGGTGCAGAATGTCCACTGTGACGAAAAGGAAATTTGTGGTTTTGTATATTTTCATTTTGTTTACGATTTTTTTTTTTTTTTTTTTTTTTTTTTTTCACTTGCACAGACGACAAGAGTCAACAAAATGTTTTATATACTTTTGTGGTCCGTTGTTGTTTACTGAGTTTAGTCCACCTAAGAAAAGTTGGAAATGTTAGTGTGTATTGTAAATCTTTCTGGTGGCGTTGTATTCTTGACTTGTATGTGTGTGTGTGTGTGTGTATTTTGAATCTTTCTGGTGGCGTTGTATTCTTGACCTGTGTGTGTGTGTGTGTGTGTGTGTGTGTGTGTGTGTGTGTGTATACATTGAACCTCTGTAGCATGGTCTCCCCAGCCTCGCCCCTTTCAACAACAAAAACAATAACTGCAACAACAGCAACAACAACAGCAACAACAACAGAAGCAACATCAACAGCAACAACAACACCACCACCTCCCTCCCCATTGATTGCAAACACACCTTCCTCCTCTCACCACCGCTGCTCTCTTGGGTATAGACGCCAAAACACAATATTGTCTTTCTCCAAACTGAGATAGGCTATACACAATTCCAGGCAACAATAATACCTTCATGGTAAATCTGAAGCAACTGTATCCTCCAAATTATTCCAGGCAACAATAATACCTTCATGTTGATTAAAGGTAGAAGTTTTGTGTTTGTAAATCTGGAGCAATTGATTCATCCAAACTATTCCAGGCAACAATAATACCTTCATGTTGATTAAAGGTAAATCTGGAGCAACTGAATCCTCCAAACTATTCCAGGCAACAATAATACCTTCATGTTGATTAAAGGTTGAAGTTTTGTTTTTTGTAAATCTGGAGCAACTGAATCCTCCAAACTATTCCAAGCAACAAAACACTATTATTTTTTGTTGTTTTGCTCTTCTGGTCCTGTTTCCTGGCATACTGTACTTTGGAGGAATCAAGGCACTCCAATGTACTAAAGAAAAATTACCCCCTTCATCCAACACTTGCTTATTGATGGATGAACCAGTGAGTGAGGAGGTGGTACAGTGTTGGTAAATCTGGAGTAACTGATTCATCCAAACTATTCCAAGCAACAGGCCACCATTATTTGTCTTTTGTCTTAATCTGTTCCTGTTTCCTGACATACTTTGGTGGAATAAGGAAGTTCACTATATCAAAAGTGTACTGTCCCCTTAATTAAATGAATAAATGAATGAATAAATGATCAATAAAACATATACACGTATACTAAATATATAGACGTTAACTATTACTCGGAATATTACATTTTGTATATCTTAAAAGGTGCTTCATATTCCTCTAGATCATCTTAAAATCCAGGCATAATAAACTGGGTTGTCTGTTACTGAAAATAGTGTTGAGAAATCAGTAAGCTTCACATTCACCAAAGTAATCTTCCCCTCTTAATTTCGGCTTTACAAAATATGGTGAATGTAGAGGGAGGGGAAGTGTGTAACATTCATCACCCTGCCTCACCTTCCTTAAAGTCTAACCTACCACGCTCGCCTGCATACCCTTCCCTTCTCTTCCTTTTTTCCCCTTCACTTTTGGTTCCCTTTCCTTTCCTTCCCTTCTCTTTCCTTTCCTTTCCTTCCCTTCCCTTCCCTTCCCTTCCCTTCCCTTCCCTTCCCTTCCCTTCCCTTCCCTTCCCTTCCCTTCCCTTCCCTCCCATTCCGTCCCCTTCCCTTCCCTTCCCTTCCTTTTACCGGCGCTTACAAAAGGAAGATATTTTCCTCTTTACTGGAGTATGAGAGGGAGAGAATAGGTTAACTCGTCCCATCTCCTCCAGCTCTGTAAGGAACATGTGTAGGTCGCAAAAAGTCCCGCTCTTATCCCTACTCCTGAGTCATATAATCGTCTTGCATTAGTCCGAACTTGAAACACAATTACGATGATATTGATGATGCAGGGGATGATGATAAGAGGAGGATAATGATGATGCTCTTCTATTAATGATGATGATGTTTTGTTAATGTTAGTGTTGGTAGTGATATTTTTTCCTGCAGTTCTTTTTAATTGACCTCTTTAAATGGAAGGTAAAAGTAAAATTTAGTTTTGAGAAAAGTAAAATGCACAGAAAACTTCACACTTTGCTCGACACTGATGGGGTTAATGGTCTTAGTGCCAGCAATAAGCATAAATGGATTGAAAAAAATAAAAAATAAAACTCTTCTACAATATTCTGCTTATGGTGTAAAATCTTGCCATTAAAAAAAAAATATATAAACATTGCTACCAAGACGAAGGAAAAGCAGAATCTACACGAAGAAGTACCTCCAGTTTATAATAAGAGAAGTACAGTAAGACGTGGATGGGCTTTTGTCGAAACATATTGGGCCACGACTGTACCAAAATCCGTATTAAACCCTGATGCGTCAAACAGGATGGATGGGGAGTATGATTTAAGTGACGTGCCAAGGAGATGAGAAAAGTAAACGAGATCCCGAGAGACGGACGACGATGCTGTTCCTTGAGGGGGACTCGACGGGGTACGAACACTCACTGAACCTCGGAGATGGAACGAGGCCATTTTTCACTCCTTCTTGTGTACCATGATGGCTGCTGCGGTGTGGTGTGGGTGTGGTGTGGTAGGGAGGGTGGTGTGGGTGTGGGTGTGGTAGGGAGGGTGGTATGGGTGTGGGTGTGGGTGTGGTAGGGAGGGTGGTATGGGTGTGGGTGTGGGTGTGGACAGGAGGGTGATATGGGTGTGGGTGTGGGTGTGGTATAAGGCTGAACAGGTTGAACCCATGCCACCAGACACTACTTGGGATTTGTTTTTCCTAATTAATTAACTCCGTAGGATTAAAACAAAATACCCCAAAGTTAAATTTAGTCTCGTACATACGTTGATATTAAATTCTATCAAGGGAAGCCAATGTTAAGTCTGGGTAACTTGACTTGGATTGCCACATTAAAATTTTGTAACATTAGTGTACAGTATTCCAGATAAAACGAACTACTACAAATATTCTCAAGGGATACAATAATAGTGAATCGGCATAACATTGATTGCTGCTTTGTGTGTTTTGTTTGGCAAGAATGTGCTTAAGGGGGAGTGGGAATAGGGGGACAGGTTTTGGGGGGTGCGGGAGTAGGGGACAGGCTTAGGGGGGTTATGGGTGGGTGCGGGAATAGGGGACAGGTTTTCTACTATCCCACCCAACCCCAAGCCTGTCCCCCTACCTCCCGCACCCCCCCAACCCCCCCAAGCCTGTCCCCTAATTCCCACACACCCTTAACTCTTTACTGCAGCTGACGACTTTAAGCATTTATTATGGCTAACATCAGAGGCTTTTTCTAGTCACACTAAAACTCCATACAATAGAAATGTTAAGTAAATCAGTGTTGCCATAGGACTGTTATCAATAAATACTCTTTGTCTCTGGATTCAGGCATATGTATGTATGTAAGGAATCGAATCGCATTTTGTTGGAATATAACCAATGATATTCTGGGAAAGGTGTACACGCACACACTTCAAAGTAAAATGTTTTATATCGGATTGAAAAGTTGTTGCATCGCCGCCTATTTTGGTTTTTATACCCGTTAAAGCCGGGATAGTAGACTCGACTTTTCATATGATTTTATTTATTTTAACCTTTGCATTCACTATTCTACATAACGAAAAGATTAAAAAATAAATAAAATAAAACCCCAAATCAATCTCAGGGGGTATAACTGCTATGCCCCACATTATTTATTATTAAAGCCTTATGATACGACCCCCCTCCCTCCCTCTCCCCCCTCCCCCTCCTCTCCCTCTCCCTCTCCCCCTTTCTCCCTCTCCCTCCCCCTCCCCCTCCCTCTCTCCCTCTCCCCTCCCCCTCTCCCCCTCTCCCTCTCCCCTCTCCCTCTCCCTCTCCCTCTCCCCCTCCCCCTCCCCCTCCCCCTCCCCCTCTCCCTCTCCCTCTCCCTCTCTCTCTCCCCCCTCCATGAACTCCAAAGATGATAGAGGCAATACGTCCACTCGTGTACCGATATATATATATGATGGTATATATCGAGAATAACACTTTGATGCCTGGGGTCCTATAAGCCTTTAATCTTCTTACTGGTACCCGCTCAGGCCTCTCACGTATATCACCTCGCTGGCTGGACTCTACTCCCACGGCCTGCCTGCCTGCCTTGGCGTGTGAAGGTGTGTGTGTCTCTGTGTGTGTGTGTGTGTGTGTAAAGGTGAGAGAAAGTGTGTGTGTGTGTGTGTTTGTGTGTCTCTGTCTCTGTGTAAGGGTGAGAGAAAGTGTGTGTGTGTGATAATTGGAAGTGTGTGTGTGTATGTGTGTGTGATACTAGGAAGTGTTATTGTTCTGCGTGTACAAGAAGGCAGCTGGGATGGAGTGGAGTAGCGTGTGTGTGGGAGGTTTCGGATGTCAAGAGGAAGAAGGAGTGGTTGATTTATCGTGAGAACCTTGTGAGTCCCATTGTGTGAGAGAATACACACTTACGTATATATGGCTAAGGTGTATGGAAGTGTTGATATATATCCTGTTTATTATCTATATATGGCCCATTGATTACTTCCCATCCATCGAAATGAAACTCGCTTACAAACTCGCTTTTTTAATGTCACAGTGTAGAGAAGCAGATGTATAGTTAATACAGCATAAATGTAATACCCAAAGAGCCAACCAAACATAGCTAAATCCTGGAAATGTTCGAGTCAATCCGGGACAAAGTAGAGAGAGGGTTTTTGGTCACTCTGTTTAGTTTAGTAAGGCTATGCAACTTCTACAACACAATACCTAACTTTAAAGCCTGGTGGTTTGGAAATGCAGTAGCCATGAATGCTGGAGATATTTCTTTCCAAACCATTGCAGCATCAGTAGAATCATACCACAGCAAGCTTACAAACGATGGTGGTGTGTGCGTACTGGAGTGTGTGTGTGTGTGTGTGTGTGTGTGTGTGGACTCCTGATAATATAAATGTGTGGCGTGTTATGAAAATGTTTATGCTTCAGTTCGGTTGGTGTATATAGTACTGGTTAGATGGAGGTATAAAGTACAGTATAAGGTTAGGCCTATGTGTGGTAGGGACTCTGTGATTATGTGTGGGTCTTGATGTATGATGGTATTGCCGTCTGGGGGAATGTGCGACTGAAAAGGCATACTGATGTGTGTGTGTGTGTGAGTGAAAGAGAGAGAGAGAGAGAGAGAGAGAGAGAAAGAGAGAGAAAGTGTGTGTGTGTGTTTATATGTATGTGTGTGTTTCTGGGAATTTGTATATGCGTGTACAATCGAGTGTGTTTACAGAGTATAGTGTATGTGTCAGTATTTATTTTCTGTCTGGGTCCTCGTATGTACTTGGTGAGGAGACGAGATCAAACAGGAGCAACAGAAAGAAATGAGTGGGGCGAGATATAGCAGAGAATCAAATCAGTAAGTAGCCTTGGAACCGCTAATCCACTCTTACCCACAACTGACCACTATAGGGAAGTACGAGGTGGCTGACTGGGTTTTATAGGAGTACAGAGTGAGGAAAGGCATATACAGTATAGAGGAGAAGAAAAAAAGGACACAAATGATGGTAAAAGAAGAGAGTACGAGGAATAAGGAATAAATATGAAAGCAGGGAGGAGAGTTTAAATGCAAGAGAGTGTGTGTCGTGAACGTAGGAGGAGAGGTAAAAATAGAATGTGAGAGAAAGAATGTAATGTAAGACCGTGAGGGAATAGGAGTGAAGAAGGCATAAAAGGAATGAGAGTGTAAGCCATAAAGGAAGGCAAGATTTGAAGGAAGGTGGAAATGAAGGAAAAGAATATATGAAAGGGAGAATATTTGGAAGGAAAATGTGACGTAAGGAAATTATATATGTAAGAGAAATAGCATAAGATAATAATTGGATTGTATGAACGAGTTAATTAATTAAAGAGTATGATGAGAATAAATAAACTAAGCATTAATGATATATCGTTGACGTTTTTATAGGAAGAGGCTGATGTGAATTACAATAGTCATCATATTCTCCCAAACTGAATATATACGAAAATGCATGACCAGATGTAAAAAAAAAAAAAAAAAAAAAAAAAAAAAAAAAAAAAAAAAAAAAAAAAAAAAAATAATAATAATAAAGTTTCGTTAGCAATGGTAAGAATTTAATTATTTTGGTATGAAAGAAAATGTTTACGTTGTGTATTATGCTTAAAGCTAACACCAGACAAATCAAAGCTGTCCAATAAAGTAAAGTATAGTATAAATAAAGATGTTTCTACACATAATTGTTTTGCATTGCTAATAAAATAAGGAAAGACAGACAGACAAGGCAGACAGACAGACAGACAAAACAGACAGACAGACAAGACAAACAGACATATAAGACAGACAAGACAGACAGACAAAACAGACAGACAGACATATAAGACAGACAGACAAAACAGACAGACAGACATATAAGACAGACAGACAAAACAAACAGACATATAAGACAGACAAACAAACAGACATATAAGACAGACAAACAAACAGACAAGACAGACAAGCAGACTGACAGACAAGACAAGACAAACTATATGATCCAGACTGCTTGCTTTACTCACTCAGTCCGGCTCAAGACACCCATTTCCCCCGCTGCACCTAGATTGAAATAGGGTAGGTAGGTAGAGTAGGTGCACAAGACATCACAATCCACCTCTGGCCTCCCGAGCACAACTTTACGCCCGGGGCTGTTTCGTGTCGTGCGTGAGGCCGTGTCCTTATGCGGGCCGTAAACACCACTACGACGCTCAAGTAAGTTATATATATTCCGAAGGCGCCTCCCAGCTCCTCCTATGCATAATTTACCGGGCAATATACTCCGCTTGGGGTGAATTTTTCCGGGGACAGAACTTGAACGCACGGTAAATCTTGATATAAGCATTATATTATACCCCGGGTTTAGAGTGGTATATATTATAAGACGAGGAGGAGAAGGGATGGTCACACACACAACACACAGTACATGTTCATCTTCTATTTTTTTTTTTTTTTTTTTTTTTTTTTTTTTACCCTCGGCCGGCGAAAATTATGCACCGAAACCCCGGTCTCATTTCATGCAAACTAACGCAAATTATGCCAAACATTCACAGGAACAGGAAACTCCACGCAACATTAATTCAACGTCTCATAAAAAGGTGGAAGGGAAACCGTGACTTGTTGCCAACTTGTAGAAACGAAGTATTAGCGAGAAAACATGAGGACATAAAATCGAACTGCATTTGCCTGATGGATTGATATTAGGTGCCACAACAGCTAGGTCATGTGGCGGCCGTGGAGGAAGAAGGTGATTGAGAGTAAGCACAGTAAGACAGTAAGCACAAAAGGTGACAAATGAAAATAAAAAGGACAATTGGAGAAGTGAAAAAGTGATGATAAAAAGTGATGAAGAAAATATTAATGTGCATTAATTTTGCCTGAAGCCTGATTTAATTTCAGATGAAAAGCTAATATAGGAAATTATGAAAAAAGTATGTATTATCTTGTAAAATTCATTATCTGTGACTAAGAAAGGCTATTTACTTTTTTCATTTAGGCAATACGAGTTTTGTAAATGGGAATAGAGTAGGGTTACAACATCAGGTCCATTAAAGATGCAACTATTGTTTTTATTACAGTTACACTTTTCACAATGTATGGATAAAATAGTTTAGAAGACATATTTTTCTCTCTTATGATTATGTACGTTTAGTCTTGTAAATAAAAAAACAGGCGGAAACTATATATGCCTTGTTAGTGTGGATGAATTGTTAGTGTAAATAGAATGGCAATGTTCCCTAAACTATATACAGTGAACACAACCACAACGAAGTAAAGAAAACGAGAAAACACGGGAGCCCAGTATTCATTTACACGTTTATACAATCAAGGAAGGCAGCAGCAGTATATATATGTATTTTATTTACATTAATGAAACGCAGAAAGAAGTAAAGAAGTAAACACATGCACACTCCATGTCCGCGAAGGAAGTGTACAACAACAACAACAACAACAACAATACAAACAAAATTAACAACAACATTATTTTGGCGAGTGCAGAGAAGGCCATCAACGCCACTGTTTGTGTTGTGTCAGTCCTCGGGGGAGCCACTTTGCACACACACACACACGCACACGCACATACACACACACACACACACACACACACACACACACACACACACACACACACACACACACACACACACACACACACACACACACACACACACACACACACACACACACACAGGCATCACCAACCAGATAAGAAAATATGACCGTCGAGTGTGACAATAGCAGGGGGCCTCTACTAAACGTAAAACTTCTCCTTCACTGACTCTGAGTTTGACACGTGTGACGCCTCCCTCTTTAAACCACTACGGCTCTGTCATGGTACAGTTGCCTGATCAATGATTCACACTGGCTCAAAGAGGTTAATTTAGAGGAGAGGCTCTTGTCGGTAAATTGGAGGGTTACTGATTCCTCCAAATTATATGCCAGGAAACATACGACCTCAGTGTTGCTTTAGTGAGGGATCTGTTTTATGATATAGTTTGGGGGAATCGGCAGCCCTCTAATTTATCATTAGAGTACAGTACGTATCCCTTCAAGGAAATGTAAGTGTTGGTTGTAATGGACAGCTTTCATGTGAACCTCTTGGCCCCCTCATATGAAAACCAAAGAAGGGCTCACATCCTTTACTTCCCCTGCAGTTGACACTTGAGATTTTACGTGGTGATGAGATAGTTATTATACTTTATATGATCATAGCAGCCAAGGATAAAGATAAGAACTCACTGCGGAATGCTGTCTATAAACACGTATATTAGTCCATTATATTCTTCTCTATCCTTAGAAATATAAATATCGTACTATAAGACAAACAAGAGATTACGAGTACAGAAGAAAACAAGACTGACAGACATACAGACAGACAAAGGGACAGTCATACACACACACGAGTATATCTAACGAGTAGACCTAACTCCACTTGTTCGTTTGTAATGCTTTTTGATATTCATGACATTCGGGCAATTCCAGTGAGCCAATTAAGAGGATAGAATAATATTGGTACATTAGAGCACCTTGATTCCACCAAAGTATGCCATGAAACACGACCAGATGAATAAGAATAATGGTGGTGGCCTGTTGGTCTGAATAGTTTGGAGGAATCATCAGTTGCTCCATATTTACCAACAACACTGTAAGATGCCCCCTTTCTTAATTGAGGACCCTGTGAACGGAGTGTATGAGACCTGATGGCTTCTGATTCCTCCTGACTATGCTATGAAACAAATTCCTTCCATATAGGTGTGTGTGTTTCACGGTAATGTTTGAAGGACTCGTTAACCTCCAAATTTCTAACTACATCACGTGAGTCCTTAAGTCAACATGATAAGATAAGCCATCCCATTCCCCAAACACAATGTCCACGAGAACTGCTAAACTTGTCCACTTGAACTGTCGGATAATTTGTTAATATATGATGGCATTGGTGTGATGAGGGAGACCTTGTATAGACAAATTAGAACTGGTGTGGATAGAACATTAAAGTTTAACGAAATGAAATGAAACAAATAAAATGTGCAATCATCTAATAAACTAATTTTGGGTCACCAATATAATTTCGATTTCATGACGTAAAAATGGTAATTATGTTAAATATTAAAAACAGAACATTATTTGTCGACAGGTTTCGTTTCCAGTCGCATACGAAACCTTAAGAAACCTCAATTTTCTCCACCTACTTCTTCATTCTTCTCTTCTAACCTTTTCTCCCTCTTTTCATTCTACCACTATTTTATTCTCTCCTCCCTCCTCCTCTTCTTCTCCCTATTTTTATTCTACCCCTACTCTCTTTTGTCTTTCTCTCCCTTCACTTACTTTTCTTCTTTCTAATTTTATTCTACCCCCCCCCCTCTTTTCTCTTTCTCCCTTCTCCTAATCCTCTTCTCCCTCTTTTTATTCTATCACCTCTTTTCACCTTTTCTCCCTTCACCACCTCTTCTTCTCCCTCTTTTTATGCTACCCCCCCCCCCCTCTTTTCTCCCTCCACCTCCTCTTCTCCCTCTTTTTATTCTACCCCCCCCCCCCCCTCCCTCTTTTCTCCCTCCTCCCAATCCCACTCCATCATGCCCATAGGCCTACACTCAGCGCCTCCCCAAAAAGATTCAGTAAGATTGATTGAGCTTCCGGGTGGCAAAGGTGACAACGGAGACCCATTATTAAGGTGGTAATTCTCTTTTGGTACATTGGAGTGCCTTGATTCCTCCAAAGTATGCCAGGAAACAGGACCAGAGGAGCAAAAATAATGGTGTGCTGTTGCTTGGAATAATTTGGAGGATTCAGTTCCTCCAGAGTTACCAACACAGAACTTCCCCCTTAAAGACGTGATCAGTCAGACCCCATCACTTGATCACAGTACTATATATATTTTTAGCTACCTGCCTCTTTTCTCTTGATTAACTCGAGCTCAACTAAATAGGAAACACCTCTGAGAGAACCGCTATTCAAACCCAAGATAGACTGAGTTTGTAGACTCTTCCAAAACGCGTGACAACAAAAATAATTACAAAAGAATTTCAAATATAACCTTCAGGAATTACAAGGAACCTACTGTATCTATATATATATATACCCTTCGTCGGGTGAAAATGGGCTAAAGATCAAGGGATATAACACAACATATGCCTGCTCCATGATCCCTCTCCCACCCACCCACCCACCCACAGACACGAATATTTTCAGCAGACAAGTTGTTGGTCGACAGGAAAGGAGGAAGATGTGCATGTGCGAGGGTGCCACTGGAGGAAGGGTGAATAGGGATATGAGACAGGGGAAGGGTGAATAGAGATATGAGATAAAGGGAGAAAGGTGTCTACGAGAATGGTTAGATAGAGAGAGGATAAAGAGTGAGTTTGTTAGACCTGAAACGGGAGACGTGACAGTGTGTGTGTGTGTGTTTGAGAGAGAGAGAAAGAAAGAGAAAGACAGAGACAGAGACTGAAAGATAGAGAGAGACTGACTGACTGGGTAGAGCTATGAGACTGAAAGTGTATGTGTGTGAGAGAGAACTGACGATTGAGGACATGAAACGTGGAATAGATAGAATGTCAACGAAGATGAGGATAAGAGAGAGAGGGGAAGAAAGAGACGACCGAGTTCAGTTGAAGGAGTTAAAAAAAAAAAGACACAGAAAGGACAAAAAACCTATAAACTTGATTGGTGTCCCAGGGGTGGCGTGAAAAAGAGTACCATCCGCTTTAATTAATCAGGAAGAATTAGAGAAGCCATTATAAGGTCAGGAAGGAAGTAGCAACCAGGGAAAACTGCTTAATGTTTCTTCTGAGACGGGGGGAAGATTATTTGTAAAGGGAATGAAAGGTAAAAATGCAAAATAATAATAATGGTGTTAATAATATGGATATTATTTATAATAGTAATAATAATAATGATAATAATGATAATAATGATAATAATGATGATGATGATAATGATAATGTCATTGTGATGATAAAAAATCGACATGTATGAATAAAAACCATAATAATAATAATAAAGATGACTTCGTGGCAACAATATAAAAACATCTTCAAAGAAAACAGAATATAATTATGGAGAAGAATGTTAAAAGGTGAATGTTAGTGCTTCTGAGCTAAGAGTTGTGGACCAAGCTGCCTCGAAGAAAGATATTCATTAAGGACCCTGTGATGTAGTCGGAAAAATTGGATATAAATGAGTCCTTTAAATATTACCACGAAACTCCACCTATATGGAAGGAGCGTGTTTCGTGGTTTAGTCAGGAGAAATCAGAAGCCTTCAATTTTCATACACGATCACAGGGTCCTTAAGAAGGATATTATGTCCTCAGAATAGTGGAGGTTGTAAATGAGTCCTTCAAATGTTGCCACGAAACACCACCCATATGGAAGGAGCTTGTTTCGAGGCATAAGTCAGGAGGAATCAGAAGCCACCAGTTCTTACACATGCTCACAAGGTCCATAAATATTGTCTTTATATAACACTTTGACACTTGAGAACGATGGATGCACATGCTTATATTGTCCCATAAGTGTGTAAACAAAAATAATAATAATAATAATGATTAATATGAACCTGAAGGAGGGAACACACACACATCTTTCTCTCCCCTTGTAAAAAATAATAATAATAATGATTAATATGAACCTGAAGGAGGGAACACACACACACACATCTTTCTCTCCCCTTGTAAAAAATAATAATAATAATGATTAATATGAACCTGAAACAGAGAACACACACACACACATCTTTCTCTCCCCTTGCACTGAATACTGTACAATTTGACTTCTGCTCTCCCTAATTACGAAGGATTACCTATGGCTTCAAAATCATTAGTTCAAAATAATATCCGAGAGAACTGCATGAGGATAATTAAACATAAACCAATTGGGCTCCAACTTTTTCATTATTTTCGTTATCATGACAACATTGACACATCACGTCTCGAGACACAAGTATAGTTCACCTACGATTATCAAGTTCGAGAATAAAGAAGGAACTGTACAGCCACAATCAAAATAATAACCACCGACACTTTCCTTTCATCTTGCAAGTAAATCAGTATCATATCGAAATATAATCCTACAACACCTTATGTCAACTCAAACCCCCCAAGCCTGTCCCCCTATTCCCGCACCCCCTTAATGCCACGACATTATATTGAGGCCAAACCCGGACTTCTATTATAGCCTTTGATATGAGAAGTGGACGTCCCGGGTCTTTGGAGGAAATTCATACCACCACTAATGAAACTATCCTTCCGTGAATCCCTGGCGCAATTGGAGCGTCCTTTTGCAGATGAGGCAGAGATTCAGCAAGATTTCACCACACGACACACACACACACACACACACAGAGCCACACACACACACACACACACACACACACACACACACACACAGAGCCACACTACCACACCCAACAACCAACAACTACCACTACCCACCCCAACAACCAACAACCACTACCACCACGACTTACACACATACACACACCCCTCTTCCCGTCCCCCCCCCACCTCCCCTTGCCCAAAATAACAAACGGTCTCATATTACCTCACTTCAGGGGCTTCTCTTATTCCCAAACAAAAATGAAAAGAAAATATAAATGCACTGCTGGATGTCTGATTGTCCCTGGGAGGCGAGATCAGGACGTCGGAGGGTAAAATTTGTCTGTCTAAGTTGTCTGAAAGTTTGTGTTTGGAATCTGCTGCTGCTGCTGCTGCTTGGGTTAGAACTTAGGAAGATGGGGTTGAGGAAATATAGTTAGTTATACGGTATTTTTTTGCCCATGTGTGTAGGTGATAGTTAAGATAATTATAATGGAATATTTTTCATGTTTACTTCTATATGGGCCAGAATTAAAACATGCTATTTTTTTTATTTTTTTTGTTTGCCTTTTGTATATTTTTTTCAGATTATAAAGAACAGGTCCTAATTAAGAAACATATTATTGTAAATAATGGTTTGTTTGTTTTTTCATCACGAGAGTATCATCATTTTTATTTTCATGTTCAACTTCTTGATTGCAATATTCTCAAACTCTAAGGAATTACGGTATTTTGCATATATCATGGTAATAACGTTACCCTTGAGTTAAAGGGGGAAGTACAGTTGGACACAGGAATTCGAGGAATAGCCCAAGTGAAAGATGGTTAATTTCTCCCAATATCAAGTTCCTTAGTGCCAAATAGGAGACACCAGGGGCAGAAGTCAGTATTGAGGATGGTAATAAAAAGCAACTACCTTATAATAGACACTGGTTACTCAAATGGGACAAGTATATTTCACCTGGACTGTAGCACAATTCCTGTGTCCAACTGTACATTGTTGATAAATCTGGAGTAAATGATTCCTTCAAACTAGTCCAAGTAACAGAACACCATTACATTTGTTCATCTGGTCCTCTTTCCTGACATACTCTGGAGATATCAAGGCACTCCAATGTATCACCAACAGTATACTCTCCCCTTAAGCTTGTACAGTATATCCAGTGTTGGAAGAGGGATATAGTCTGTAGTCTGATTCAATGGGGAACAAATCAGTGAGTCCTTCCTGATGAGTAGCCTAGTACCCAGTTCCCTATCACTGTATAATAAGGGATAATGTTCACTGTCTTCATCTCCTCCAAACTAATATAGGGAATGAAAGCAAGTGGATATCAAGGTTGGTCTTTTGTGTCCCCCCACTTACACACACACACACGCATACGCACACATACATACATACACATATACATACATACACATATGCTCACACACACACACACACACACACACGGGTATTCCCAGAGCGAGCAAAACTGTTTCTGATGGTATTTACGGAGTCATCATCGCCCCCCATCCCCCCCTCCAGCCAGTGTACACATGGGGACTCTCATTATACCCTGTGTACAGACCTCGTTAGAATCACCCTCCTATATATCGGTAAACGGCGAGAAGTTGCAAGAAGAGGTCAAGTTGCAAGAAGAGGTCATGATGCGTGTATTATGAGGTCATGTATAGGCTACAGGTTTACGTATATACAAGTCATGTAATATCATAATACATACACATATGCTCATACACACACACACACGTATTAAATAATAGTACGTAAATAATAATCTTAATTTGTCACACATAGATAAATGTCATGAGTCATTTTACGTATGTACAAATAATATTAAATTGTTACACAAAAATAAATGGCATGAGTCGTTTTTCGTCGATTTCTGAACGTTTGCTAATGAGAGGATCTAAATAATATAAGAAGTAAGTGCATAATAACCTCAGGGGACCAACGTTACTCTTGTCAAGTCATGTTCTTGTTATTTAAGTAATGTCTTAGCAGTTTTATTTAAAGTTACAGCTACTGAAAATTATGGAAAGGAAACGATGATAACGGTGTCCCCTTTTACTGTCTGCTCTTAAGGGGAGAATACAGTGTTGGAAAATCTGGAGCAAATTATTCCTCCAAACTATTCCAAGCTACAGGTAACCATTATTTTTGTTCCTTTAGTACTGTTTTCTGGCATACTTTGGAGTAATCAAGGTGCTCTAATATACCAAAAGTATACTCTCCCCTTAAGGTGGTAATTCACTTTTGTTACATTGGAGTGCCTTAATTCCTCCAAAGTATGCTGGGAAACAGGACCACCAGAAGAGAAAAAGTAAGGATATTCTGATGCTTGGAATAGTTTGGAGGATTCAGTTACTCCAGATTTTAGCAACACAAAACGTCCCCCCTTTAAATTAATTGTAACTAAGTGACCGGTGAGAACAGGACCCGCCGTCATAGAACATTTCGTGCCTAGACTCGCCTAAATGACCACCACCTCGGGGAGTGAGTTGGTTAGTTATGGCAGGGGGAGTGAGTTGGTTAGTTATGGCAGGGGGAGTGAGTTGGTTAGTTATGGCAGGGGGAGTGAGTTGGTTAGTTATGGCAGGGGGAGTGAGTTGGTTAGTTATGGCAGGGGGAGTGAGTTGGTTAGTTATGGCAGGCACGTATTCCTTGGGCCCATCCAACCCATAGATTTTGATACCCACGTGGATAGTATATCAACAACACGTGATATTATTATTATTATTATTATTATTTTTTTTTTTTTTTTTTTTTTTAATCAATATTATTTTTATTATTATTTACTTTCTTACCTTCACGCAAACGAATTCACTCCTGTATACAAATAGATAGATAGATAGATTCTGACTATTTACACACTTCCCTGTTATTTTTTTCCCTAGTGTTCTTAACTCTTTAATTAAATCATTCTTTACCTTTACCTTTACTTCTTACTTAACTCTTAAATTCATTCATTCTTTACCGTTACTTACTTACTTCCATCCCTGTTATATGTTTTCCTAGTGTTGTTAATTAAGGGGAGATTATCTTGTTGGTAATTTAGAAGGTTTCTGCTGGTTCCTCCAAATTAATTATGCCACGAAACAGAATCTCCTATTAGTACCATTGAAGGTGTCTGTCTGTCTGTTTCCTTGGCCTTGTTTGGAGGAATCAGAGACCTCCCAATAATTGTTTTGTTATTATTATTAACCAACAAGAAAACCTTCCCTTATTAACTCTTATTTTTTTCTTTACTGTTTGTTTCACCTCGGTTCCAACTCAGTGTTGATATTATTCTGGGGTTTATGATGGTGGATAAATGTGGTGTTAATAAGGGGATATTATCGTATACTTTTGGTAAATTGGAGTGCCTTGATTCCTCGAAAATATTCCAGGAAACAGGACCAGATAAAGAAATATAATGGTGGTCTGTTGTTTGGCATAGTTTGGAGGAATCAACTGCTCCAGATTGACCAACAGTGTACTACAATAAACTAATGGAGTGCATGGTGGGTTCAAGAGTTAGTTTTTTTTCCAGGTATTAAATAATTATATAGAGTGATTGACTTGGAGAAAATAACAAACTGGAAATGAACAATGACAACGACGCTTTGGTTAATTGTGTCACTGGTAGTAGTAGTAGCTTTGTAAAAAAAAAAGAAAAAAAGAGAAAGTCAGATAATGGCGCTTGGTCAGGTGTGTTTGGAAGCGTCTCCTTTTTTTTTTTTTTTTTTTTTTTGCCTGATGATGAGAGTTGAGTGTTCAGGATATTACCCGGGAAATAAGGAGGGCAGGATGTGTGCTTCCCTGGGGTGAGATTAGAGCATTTGTCTCGCCTCCTTCCCTCTTGTCAGTGGGTGGGTGAGTTTTGGGAGAGACAGTAGACGCTTTTCTGTATGTGTGTGTATGTGTGTATTATTTCTTTGCTTGTACACACACTCTATCTATCTATCTATCTATCTATCTATGTATCTCTATGTATCTCTATCTATCTATCTATCTATTTGTCTATCTATCTATCTATCTATCTGTCTATCTGTATCTATCTATCACTATGTATCTAACTATCTAACTATATCTATTTATCTACTATACCTTTTTTGTCTACTTCCATTGTACAGAGCTAACTTATCCATTTTCATTATATAAGCCCCGTATAATTTCATCGTTTCATTCCTTCCACACATTTCTTAGACCTTTTCCTTCACTAGGGGTCTGTTTTTCCCAGCTGTTCCCACCTAAGATTAGAACATTTGTCCCACTTCCTGCCTCTTGGTCACTGGGTTGGGGAAAGAAGGGGGGGACGGGGGGGCAATAGGTAGCATTCTATAGTTTTTTTTATTTTTTAACTTATTTATTCAATAATTTGTATATTAGATATCTTGTGTATGTACTTCCTGTCCTGTGAAGTCTTCGTCTGTCTTTCATCATTTTTCCAACGATTATTGTACTTGTTGTCCCTCCCTTCTCACATTGTCATTCCTCTGTATTGTCCATATCAACCCTTGTCCTTATCCATGTCTTATCTCTGCTGTTTTACCCTTGTCCTTATCCATGTCTTACCTCTGCTGTTTTACCCTTGTCCTTATCCATGTCTTATCTCTGTTTTATCCTTGTCCTTGTCCATGTCTTATCTCTGTTTTACCCTTGTCCTTGTCCATGTCTTATCTCTGTTTTATCATTGTCCTAGTCTCTGTCTTCTCTCTGTTGTTGTATCGTCCTTGTCTTATATCTGTTTTATCATTTTCCTTGTCCCTGTTTATTCCTGTCCCTCTCCTCTGTTGTCACTGTCTACTGTTGTCCTTCCCTTTTTTCTGTTGTCCTTCCCCTGTCTACTATTGTCCTTCCTCTGTCGGACCTCTGCATGAATAAATAAATTTTCTATTGTCAAAATAATGTACTAATAATTCAAAAGCAGCGTGTTATAGTATTACAGTATGATAAATTGCAATGTGTTAAATTATTGCAGTGTTTAAAAAATATTTATATGTATACGTGGGACCACTGCTGCTAATCAGTGCTGAGGGTAAACACACACACACACACACACACACACACACACACACACACACACATACTCAATCCTGTAGACATACAAATAGGTAAGAACAAAAAGATAAGAACACATGCATACGCACAAACAAACAAACACACATAAAAAAAAAAACACAGACACACACGAATTCAATCCCGCAGAGATTCAAATAGGTAGAGATTCAA
>JAWZYT010003932.1:0-7500 GCA_034508575.1 Petrolisthes manimaculis | reverse complement strand
ATAATAATAATAATAATAATAATAATAATAATAATAATAATAATGATAATAATAATATATTCATCGTTTCACCTGACACCATTCATGTAATTTTTGTTTCATTTTTAGTTTCGAAAATTTCAAAAATGCTTTTCTTTCACTTGTCTGTCAGGTTAAATCCATATAGAGGCAGGCAGGGCAGAATATAAATAATCACATTAAGCAGATACTTCTAAATTAAGCAGCTAATCCTAAGTTAAGTACAACCTCTAAATTAAACAGTTCTCTTAAGTAAAGCAGATACTCGTAAGTTAAGCAGATACTCCTAAGTTAAGCAGATACTCGTAAGTTAAGCAGATACTCGTAAGTTAAGCAGATACTCGTAAGTTAAGCAGATACTCGTAAGTTAAGCAGATACTCGTAAGTTAAGCAGATATTCGTAAGTTAAGCAGATACTCGTAAGTTAAGCAGATACTCGTAAGTTAGGCAGATACTCGTAAGTTAGGCAGATACTCGTGTAAGTTAAGCAGATATTCCTAAGTTAGGCAAAAACTCTTAATTTAAAAAGATTCTTCAAACTTCAGCAAATACTCCAAACTTCAGCTAAATACTCCAAGTTTTATCAGAAA
Source organism: Petrolisthes manimaculis (assembly GCA_034508575.1). Lineage (NCBI taxonomy): Eukaryota > Metazoa > Arthropoda > Malacostraca > Decapoda > Porcellanidae > Petrolisthes > Petrolisthes manimaculis. The sequence continues at coordinate 6,892 of JAWZYT010003932.1, read as the reverse complement.
TAGTTATCAAGGCCTCACGTTGTATGTCTGTATTTGTTAGTTATTATTGTGTTTAGTTTAGCGTCATGTGGTGGACTTCTTGGCTGTTCCCATCTGGTCATTTTACTTCGTTTTCTTGTTGGTTGATTATCGGTTGTCTTATTGGTCCACTGCCATCTGCACAAGGCCAATTTTCCTTTCCTTCGCCTGACTGGACATTTTCTCCTCGCTCCATTGGCTGGGTTTTGAGAGGCCCCGCTGTGGAGACTATGAGGTCAGTGAAGAGAGAGGGAAGTAAGGTTGTAGAAGGTAGATGAAGTGAGGGGGGAGCAAGGCAGTAGAAGATAAGTGAAGAGAGGGAAGCATGGTTATGTAGAACGTAGATGAAGAGAGGGGGGAACAAGGTAGTGTAAGGTAGATGAAGAGAGGGGGAAGCATGGTAGTAGAAAAGGTAGATGAAGTGAGGGGGAACAAGGTAGTGTAAGGTAGATGAAGTGAAGGGGGAAACATGGTCGTATAGAAGTCAGGTGAAGTGAGGGGGAGCAAGGTAGCAGAAGGTAGATGAAGAGAGAGGGGAAAGCAAGGCAGTATTATTCTCAAACACCCTCCCTTTTCCCATTATAGAAAATATATATTAAAAAAAAATCGTGGTTTGCGTGTGAGAGAGATTGTTTCCCAGGAGATCAGGAAAAGTGAATACGAATGAGGAAAAATTTACTCACCTATAAGTTCCTGACAACTTCTATTAAAGCAGCCTTTACCATTCCAAAAATCGAAGAACATAATAGGTTTCCTTCAAGGCATTCGAATTCTCTCGTCCTCTTTTACCAGTTTACATATTCTATAGACTCTCGTTTCTCTCTTTTCTTTGCCATTTTCCATACTTTCCTTCCTCCCATAGTTTTCTTGTCGCTTCTTATGTATAATATTCAATTTGATATTTATATTTTGTATTTTTGTGTTATCTATAGTTTTCTTTGTACATTTTTCTGAAGGTCCCATTTTCCTTCGATTCTTCCTTTTTTACATCACCTAAAATCCTCCGGTCTTGCCTTCTGTTCAACAATACATCATCTTTCTCTTCCATGAATGGGTGGTACAGCCCAGGTGAAAGATACTTGTCCCATTTGAGTAACCAGTGTCTATTATCAGGTACTTGCTTTTTATTACCATCCTAATTACTGATTTCTGCCCCTCATGTCTCCTATTTAGCACTAAGGAACTTGATATTGGGAGAAATTGACCATCTTTCACTTTCATGGCTGTACCACCCATTCATGTGTTCAACTGTACATGACATGATCTTCATACTTACCGGTGCAATACAGATAAAGTAAACATATCGATAAATTCCTCCTCCACTTTACGGTTTCGTTTACTAGCTCATAAGTACATAGTCGATTTCCCTACAAAAGTTATACACAGGATCGGTATATGTGCGAGTCACTGAGAAGCTGGAAGACAGACGAAAAGTTGGGTCATTATCCCACCTTGGGGCTCCACTAAAATGCTTCGCCAATTTTTACCGGTGCTTTTATTGTGGATGTGGTGAGGAAGTGGGGAGCCGTGTATGCAAAGTAAGGTGCTACATGCATACATACATACATACATACGGTGTGTAGCGATACAGGGATAATAAACACATGAAGTACCCGACGAACATTTGCCGTTGTCTGTAGTGATATTGGTCCACGGGGAAGCTGGGCCAATAGAGCGAGGTTGGTGGTGGAATGGCCCACTTTATCAGGGTATTTTCCCCCCGAGAGAGACAACAGACCACATCCAACGTTGGCATTACCACTGAACCCTTATTACCATCTGAACTAAGGATCCCTCAGCCACCAACCAACACCTTCAACTCGGATGTTTTAGACCGAGGAAGCCTGATAAAGTAACTTAAGGTGAGAGTATACTTTTGTTACATTGGAGTGTCTTGATTCCTCCAAAGTATGCCAGGAAACAGGACCAGATGAACAAAAATAATGGTGGCATGTTGCTTGGAATAGTTTGGATGAATGATTATTTCTAAAAATGTCGAAACTATACCCTCCCCTTAACTCCTGCTTGCTCTTCTTTCCTCGTTGGTCCCTCCTGACTTACAGTTATGAATATTATGGTCCATAATTTCGGTGCCCCCTTGGCTATGAGAACATCAAAGCTAAGACTGAGATTTAAGACTGAGATTTAGCCTTGTCGTTTGAAGCCACTCTCAGATATGGTTCCTACAAGATATTACAAACATCATGAAGGTATATTCCAAAAAATTAAGATAACTCGTACGACCTCTGGATGTCTCAAACTCTTCCTCCCTTGATAAAAAAAAATGAAAAATGAAAAATGAAAAATATATATGGAAAGTTCATTTTATTTTGATTTATGCATGATATTAACTTTACAAAAGATCGTCAGTGTAAGTTAACCACAGTTTATCTATATCAAAGACGGAATACTCTCCTTCCCTCACATCGCCCCTAAAATATTCAGATAATCCTGTACAACAAACTAAGTAATGTAAGCTACAACCATCTCTATGAAAGACTCGTGGCAATCAATAGCTTCACGTTTGGTAGCACAAGCGAGCCATTTGTTGGAATACTGACTTGGTCTTGGCTCAAACACATTTTTCCCAAGTTTCTCATGGTACGGGGGTAACTCTTATCATTTTCCTTCTAAGTTGTGCAAGATGACCGGTTCCTTGCTCAAACATAACCTACTAATGTTCAACTTAATTTTCCCAGTCCTACCTAAATCAACATAATGTATTAATTTGATGTAGCCACTGTCAGGTTTACAAATACATCCCTCTACCTTGAAGGACTTTGGACTAGTGCCTCGTGAGTGGACTGCCAATGCCTTCCTTTCCTTATCACTTTTGTTGTGGTACGCCAAAGGTCTTTGTGGTAAATATAAAAAAAAAATATTAGTTCTGATTCACGAACACCAGTATATTTATGCTTGTTTACATGTGCGCATCATCAGAACGCATTGTACGTTTAGACAACAACAATAACAAACAACAACAATTACTACCACCAACACCACATCAACAACAACAAATGCAACAACAATAATTACCACAACAACAGTAACAACAACAACAAAAATATTTACAAGTACAACAACAACAACTACAACAACAACAATAACAACAATAACAAGCGCCCAAACCGATACCTACCACTGGCGCTATAACCGGATCGATTCCCAGACCATAAATCCTCCCTTCTCAAGCTTTTATCAACGACGGGGGAACCTTTTAAACTTGAGCCTCCACTTTATCTTAATGTCTGGCCCCGCAATCTTCTTCATCCCCCCCCCTCTCCCATCCCCTCCCTTCCCCTCTATCCCCTCCCTAACATCTCCTCCCATCTACTCCCATCCCCTCCCTCCCATCTACTCCCATCCCCTTTTTCTTTCCCTCTTCATCCTATCCCACTCAGGTTTTTTTCCTCCATCTCATCCCATTCATCGTAACCCCTTCCCTTCCCTTCCCTCCCCTCCTCCCCCTCTTATCCCCTTCCCTTCCCTCCCCACCTACCCTCTCTTTTTTTATTTCCTCTATCTCTATCTCTTTTTTATTGTCTCTGTCATTTTTATTTTATCTCTCAACATTCTTCACATCCTCTATTATTTTTCATTATAATTCCCACACACGTTTCACTCTCTGAACACCCCCCCCCCCCTCTCTTTCCTTGCATACCTCCCCCCTCCATACCTCCTCCATCCCCATATCTTCGTTTTCCCATACATATTCCATTCTATTATATTTCCTCTCGTTAATTTGTTCATGTTTCTCATTCAGTATTTTCTATAGGTTTAATTATTCTCTCCCTCTTTCCATCCATCCATCTTCCTCATATACCTTCCCTTCATATACCTTCTTCTTTACATATACTTTAACATTCTATCCCCCACTCCTTTTTTTTTATTTCCTATAGTTACCTTATTTATGTTTCCCTTTCAGTATTTTCTATGTGTTTAATTATTCTCTCCCTCTTTCCTTCTATCCATCTTCCTCATATACCTTCCCTTCCTATACCTTCTTCTTTACATATATCTTAACATTCTATCCCCTACTCCCCATCTCATCTCATACCATCCCATCCTTTCCTTTTTCTTTCTCACCACATTCTCTACCACCATTTATTTTTTCTCCTTCTATTCACGCCAACCTCTACCACTCACTCACTCACTCAGGCACCCCTTTCCTCCCAGCTCCGTCACTCTCAACAATGAACTAAAAAGGAAGGAGGAGGAGGAGGAGGAGGGAAAGAGAGAAGGAGGAGGAGGAGGAGGAGGAGGAGGGAGAGAGAGAAGAAGGGGGGGAGGAGGTGGAGGAGGAGGAGGAGGAGAAGGAAAGGGGTCATCTGTTTGGGACGAATTGTGGGACTCGTTTCTCTCTCTGGCATAAACTGGAGAAATCAGTAATAACTTCAATGACCACTTTATTATCATCTCCCTATAAACTTTCATTCCTCCACTTACCTAACCAAACTCAACCAAGACTAACTTAACCAAACCTAACCTATACAGAGCTAACATGACCTAACCTACCTTAGTCTAAATTATCAATCATATAATTAATTAAGCTAATAGATAGCCTATAGTATTAAAAACTGTAGATATTTAACCCAAATTTAATAGAAAACTTACTAAATTGCAAAAAACAAACATGTGGGTATGTTTATCAAGATTGCAAATGAAAGGAAGCTACAGAATAACGTGAGCTGTCAAAAAAAAAAAATCATAATTAACTCGACTGCAACATACAACAGGATTGGAATGGAGGGTAAAAAGTGCTAACCCAATCCCCTTGTGTGTGGAGTAGAGAGAAAAAATAAATGTATGAGAATCGAGGCTAGAGAGAGAGAGACACAAAGAGAGAGGACCACACACAGAGAGAGAGAGAGACAAAGAGAGAGGAAGAGGACCACAGAGAGGGAGAGACAAAGAGAGAGGACCACACACAGAGAGAGAGAGACAAAGAGAGAGAGAGAGAGAGAGAGAGAGAGAGAGAGAGAGAGAGAGAGAGAGAGAGAGAGATGGTGTGGGAAAAGGGAGAGAACTCATCAAACAACAGAGAAATGGAAGAAAAAATGAATCAAGAGGAAATAAAAATAGATGTCTAATTTAGAATACATTGGAAGGGGAGAGGAGGAGAGGAAGGGGGAGAGAGGAGGGGGGGGGGGGTACTGAGAAGGAGGGGAGGAAAAGAGAGGGGGAAAAACTAGGGAACAATACGGACTCCCAAATTGGTTAAATAGAGAGTTAGGGGAGAGAGAGAGAGAGAGAGAGAGAGAGAGAGAGAGAGAGAGAGAAAGGGAGGGGGAGGAAGAAAGAGAAAGAGTGAGAGTGTGTGTGTGTGTGAGAGAGAGAGGGAGGAAGAAAGGGAGAGGAGGAAGAAATTAAGAGAGAGAGTGAGAGTGTGTGTGTGAGAGAGGGAGGAAGAAAGGGAGAGGGAGGAAGAAAGAGAAAGAGAGTGTGTGAGTGTGTGTGTGTGTGAGAGAGAGAGAGAGAGAGAGAGAGAGAGAGTCATATTTCAAGAGGTGGTGAGAGAGGATACATGAGAAAGCAGGTTGTTGGTGACAGGTGTGGGGGGACACTGGCATCTGGCAACACTGCTTCCCTCTCTTTCCTTTCCTACTATCCGTGTGTATATATGGGAGGGGATATGGTAAAGTTGGATGAATGGGCAGGGCAGGGAAGGGAAGGAGAGATGAAGGGAGGGAGGGAGGGAGTAGGGGAAGCAGGAGAAGGATGGGAGGAAGGGAGGGAGAGAGTTGAAGGGAGAGGGTAAGAGAAGGAAGAAAGAGAGAAAGGGAGTAGGGGAATAAAGGGAGGGAAGGAGGGAGAGAGTAAGAGAAAGAAAGTAGGGAGGGAGGGAATAGGGTGAGTAGGGATAGAGAGAGGAGATAAAGGAGAGACAGGGAAGAGAGATAGAAGGTTAGTGTGTTGGGAAGGAAAGGAATGGAAGGAGTGAAGAGATAGATAAGGGAAGGAGAGGAATGAATAATAGAGGAAGTGGTGGATAAAGTAGTGTACAGTAGAAAGGGAGGAAAGAAGAAAGAAGTGTGAAAGAGGCAAAATACACAAGATAAAATTGAAAGACAGAATACAAGCAGAGGATGGAGAAGAAAGGAGGTAGATAGAGAAAGCTGGAGGAAAGAGAGGAGCAAGAGAAAGAGAGAGAGGAAGTAATGAATAAAGAAGAGTAAGAAAGATGGGCAAGGAGGGGAAAAAGAGAATGAAGTATGGAAAGAGAGGGATGGAGGAAAGGCAAGAGAGAACAGCAAGGAAGGAAGGAAAGAAGGAAGGAAGGGAGAAAGGACATTTAAAAGAAAAATATCGACTATGAATGGTGGAAGTGAATATAGGATAGCGAAGAGAAGGGAGGGAATAGGAGATAAAATAAAAGGAAGAAGACTTAGAGAGCACGAGAAAGAGAATAAGGAAAGCGAAGGAAATGGGGACAGTAAGGGAGCAGAGGAGAAGAGAGGAAAGAGAGAGGAAGAACCGAAAGGAATGAGGATAAAAATAGAGGATAAGGAGCAGAGGAGAAGAGAGGAAAGAGGAGAGGAAAGAGGGAGGATAAATGAGCAGAGGAGAAGTGAGGAAAGAGAGGGGAAGAACGGATAGGAAAGAGGAGAGGAAAGAGGATAAGGGTGCAGAGGAAAGAGGATAAGAGAGCAGAGGTGAAGAGAGGAAAGAGAGTGGCAGAGAACGAATGAAAAAGGAATAATAAATATTTGAGTCAGGATTTGAATAGATTTATATTTCCAGATGTACGGGATCTTGCATTAAATATAGAACATATGAAAAGGGTACTATTAGTCAGGAAAGTTTAGGCACTAATTCATCTTAAGGTGGAAGTTTTATGTTGGTAAATCTGGAACAACTGAATCCTCCAAACTAT
>JAWZYT010003931.1:52500-60000 GCA_034508575.1 Petrolisthes manimaculis | reverse complement strand
TTCACTCACTTGGTCACCCTTACGTAAATTGCAGTGCTTCTGTGTGTGTATGTGTGTGTGTGTGTGTGTGTGTGTGTGTGTGTGTGTGTGTGTGTGTGTGTGTGTGTGTGTGTGTGTACTTACGTAAATTGCAGTGCTCTCTCACTATGTGTGTGTGTGTGTGTACTTACGTAAATTGCAGTGCTTCTGTGTGTGTGTGTGTGTGTGTGTGTGTGTGTGTATGTATGGAGGAGTGCAAGTGTATGTTAGTTAGTTAGTTTGTTTGTTTGTTTGTTTGTTTGTTTTTAGGGGGAGTGACAGGAAGGGTGGAAAAAGTGTGGATGAAGGAAAGAGGATCAGTGGGATTTTGGATTAGCGGGTGATAAGCCAGGAGAGAGGGACAGGGGAAGGAGGACATACACACACACACACACATATACATACATACATACACTCACACATATACATACATACATATATACACACACAAACACACACACATATAGCTAAACACGCATACAAAACATATACTAACACATAAATAAACACACATACATAAACATAGCATACACACACACACACACACACACACACACACACAACACACACACACACACACACACACACACACACACACACATACACACACACGTTGGGAGTAGGGAGGGATGCAGGGATAGAGAGGGAGGGAGTGGGGAGTAAGGAGTGAGTGAGGGATGCAGGGATAGAGAGGGAGGGAGTGGGGAGTAGGGAGGGAGGGAGTGGGGAGTAGGGAGGGAGGGAGTGGGGAGTAAGGAGTGAGTGAGGGATGCAGGGAGAGGGAGGGAGTGGGGAGTAAGGAGTGAGTGAGGGATGCAGGGAGGGAGTAGGGAGGGAGTGGGGAGTAGGGAGGGAGGGAGTGGGGAGTAAGGAGTGAGTGAGGGATGCAGGGAGTAGGGAGTGAGTGAGGGATGCAGGGAGTAGGGAGGGAGTAGGGAGGGAGTAGGGAGTAACACAATATGACAGGCGTGAGAGGAATGTTTTTGTCCCTGTCAGTCAGATTGATCCCTTTCCCTCCCCTCCCTCCCTTGATCCCTCCCTCCCTCCCTTGTTTACTCCCTCTCTGTCCTTCCTCCCTCCCTGTTCCTCCCTCCCCTGTTTCCCTCCATCCTTTCCCTGTTCCCTCCTCTCCCTTTCTCTCCTCTCTGTTCCTCCCTTGTTCTCACCCTCCCTGTCCTCTCTCCCCTCCCTCCCTCTCCTCCCTATCCTTCCTCCCATCCCTCCCTCCTCCCCTCCTTTCACCTCACATCCATCACTTCTGTAACTTCCATCCTTACTTTCCTATTCATGTGGGGAGATGTGTGATGGAGGAGTGGAGAGAAGGAGTGGAGGAATGTGTAGAAGGATGAAGGAATGTGTGGAGGAATGTGTGGAAGGTGGAGTAGAGAAATGTGTGTAGAAGTGGAGAAATATGTGGAGGAGTGGAGAAAAGGATGGAGGAATGTGTAGAAGGATGGAGGAATGTGTGGGAGGAGTGGAGAGAAGGATGGAGGAGTGGAGAGAAGGATGGAGGAATGTGTAGAAGGATGGAGAAATGTGTGGAGGGATGGAGGAATGTGTAGAAGGATGGAGAGAAGGATGGAGGGAATGTGTAGAGGGAATGTGTAGAAGGAAGGTCACACCCATCAACACTCCCAACATGTGACTCATTAATTTCACTGGGACCTGTCATGTTAGAGAGAGAGAGAGAGAGAGAGAGAGAGAGAGAGAGAGAGAGAGAGAGAGAGAGAGAGAGAGAGAGAGAGAGAGAGAGAGAGAGAGAGAGAGAGAGAGAGAGAGGAATTGGAGGAACAAAAGGTCAAAAGGTAAGCAAGTACAAAATATATATCTAATGAAAATCGTGACAAAGGAAAGAGATGATAATAACAGAGAGAGTAAAGGATGGATAAGGAGGAAGAAGGTTAATAATAATAATAATAACAATCATAATAATAATAATAATAATAACAATAATAATAATAACAACAATAATAATAATAATATCAACAATAATAAAAATAATAATAATGATAACAATAATAATAATAATAATAATAATAACAATAATAATAATAATAATAATAATAATAATAATAACAATAAATATGTCTCTTTGTGTGTGTTATAGGGGGTAATACACTTTTGGTACATTGGAGTGCCTTGATTCCTCCAAAGTATGCCAGGAAACGGGACCACAGGAACAAAAATAATGGTGTTCTGTTGCCTGGGATAGTTTGGTTTGAATATGTTTGCTCCGGAATGTGAAAGGTTGTGTAAGGAATAAACAAGATGATTGAAATTTTATGTTTGTTACGAGGAGAGAGAGAGAGAGAGAGAGAGAGAGAGAGAGAGAGAGAGAGAGAGAGAGAGAGAGAGAGAGAGAGAGAGAGAGAGAGAGAGAGAGACGAGAGAGAGAGAGAGAGAGAGAGAGAGAGAGAGAGAGAGAGAGAGAGAAGCGAAAGAAAGGAAAGGAAAGGATATATGGAAGAGAGGTAGGTATAATAGGTTGAAAGGAGAATAATAATTAAAAAATAATAGATAAACGTGTGTAACTTTTAATGTACAGTCTTGAGGGACGATAGTAAGAAGAAAGTCTAAGGAAAGTGGGGTTAGAATTTCACTACCTGGGTTATGTTGGAGGTTCCTGTGTGTGTGTGTGTGTCTGTGTGTGTGTGTGTCTGTGTGTGTGTGTGTGTGTGTGTGTGTGTGTGTTGAGTTTCTGTCTGTGTGTCTGTCTGTGTGTGTGTGTCTGTCTGTGTGTCTTACTTCTTACTTATTTACTTTTTTATTTCTTTAGTATAGACGTCGCTATCTTTTTAAGGGGGTGCGGGGATAGGGGGACAGGCTTGAGGGGGTTAGGGAGGTGCGGGAATAGGGGGACAGGCTTTCTACCCCCCCCCAACCTGTTCCCCTATTCCCACAGCCCCCCAGTCCCCCCCCAAGCCTGTTCCCCTATTCCCGCAACCCCCCAGTCCCCCCCCCAAGCCTGTTCCCCTATTTCCGCAGCCCCCCAGTCCCCCCCCCAAGCCTGTTTCCCCTATTTCCGCAGCCCCCCAGTCCCCGCCCAAGCCTGTCCCCTACTCCCACACCCCCTAAGGAAAAATAATTGGTAACAGAAGATATAAAAAAGGCAAATGATAAAAAAAAACAATTGATAAGTAAAAAAAAAAAAAAAAAAAGGCAAAGGATAAAAAAATAATTGATAAGGAAACAGAAGAAGATAAAAAAGGCAAAAAAAAAAGATAAAAATAATGAAAAAAAAAAATCAGACCACAAAATAAAAATAATAGACCAAAGAAAAGCCGAACAAAACAAAAACCAGGTGATAATCTTTCAATAGGGGAAAAATATAGTTAAGGAAAATGTTGGTAGAAGTTGTTGAGTGAAATGGGAATAAATGGATGTTGAAATGGAAGGTCTATATTGGAAGGTTAAGTGCTGGAAAATATATAACCCTTAAGGAACCCCAGAGGTTAAAAAGGTACCCCTCCATTTGTAGGTGTGTGTGTGTGTGTGTGTGTGTGTGTGTGTGTGTGTGTGTGGACTCGTTTGTGTAGTAGTGTCGTTTTTTTTTTTTTTTTTTTTTTTTTTTTTTTCCCAATGCATATTTTTTTTTTTTAGGCACAAATTGGAGTGCCTTGATTCCTCCAAAGTGTGCCGGGAAACAGAACTAGATGAACAGAAATAATGGTGCCTGTTGCATGAAATAGTTTGGATGAATCAGTTGTTCCAGGTTGACCCCCATTATTAAGCATAGAGACATACATGCAGGTACCGTAGTGATTTTTTTTTATTATTATTATTATTATATGATGCCCACGTGACCCATAAAGAAAGGAAGGAAGGAAGGAAGAAATAACAAAGGGAGAATAAAGCAAGGGAGGAAAGGAAGGAAGTTGCTCTCTCCTCTCCTCTCCATTTCTCTCCCCTCTCCTCTCCATTACCTTTCTCTCTGCCCCTCCAACTCCCCTCATTTCTAGACGAGCGTAACAAGTGTAGCAGCTTTTAGTGTGTGTGTGAGAGAGAGAGAGAGAGAGAGAGAGAGAGAGAGGAGAGAGAGAGGAGAGAGAGAGAGAGAGAGAGAGAGAGAGATAATGGAGGAGGACTGGAGGGAAGTATTTAGGGGGGGAGGAAGTGGGTTGGGGGGAGGGGAGGTGTAAGCAATTTAGGGAGAGAGGTGGTGGTGGTGGTGAAGAGAAGTGGTGATGTGGTGATGAAAAGGAGAGAGAGAGAGAGAGAGAGAGAGAGAGAGAGAGAGAAGAGAGAGAGAGAGAGAGAGAGAGAGAGAGAGAGAGAGAGAGAGAGAGAGAGAGAGAGAGAGAGAGAGAGACATACAGACAGACAGAGACAGAGAGAGAGAATGAATATATATAAAAGTTTGGAAAGATAAAAGAAAAGTTAAAATAAGGAAAGTTAAGCAAGAAAACTTCAGTGAAATGAAAGAGGAAAGATGAGAAGTGACAGAGAGAAATGAAGGAGAATGAATAGCTTAATATAAAGAGAAGTAAAGAGAAGAGAAGAGAAGAGAATAAAATAAATACGGAAGAAGGAAGAAAATATAAGAAGGAAATAATGAGAGAGTAAAAGGAAATGAAAAGGTGTGAAGAAGGAAAAGGAAATAAAGGAATAAGATAAAGGAGGTAAATAAGAATAAGAGAAGAAAATATAATAAACAAGTGTGAAAAAATAGAGAGGAGAATAAAAAGTAGAAGAGGGAAGGAAAAACAAAAACAAATAAGGAAGGAAAAACAAAAACAAATAAAGGAAGAAAAACAAAAACAAATAAAGGAAGGAAAAACAAAAACAAATAAAGGAAGGAAAAACAAAAACAAATAAAGGAAGGAAAAACAAAAAACAAATAAAGGAAGGAAAAACAAAAACAAATAAAGGAAGGAAAAACAAAAAACAAATAAAGAAGGAAAAAACAAAAACAAATAAAGGAAGGAAAAACAAAAACAAATAAAGGAAGGAAAAACAAAAACAAATAAAGGAAGGAAAAACAAAAACAAATAAAGGAAGGAAAAACAAAAACAAATAAAGGAAGGAAAAACAAAAACAAATAAAGGAAGGAAAAACAAAAACAAATAAAGGAAGGAAATAACTAGAACCAAAAAGCGTGAAGGAAGGAAGAGAGGAAATAAATAAGGGAAATAATGGAAATAGTAAGAAATAAACAGATGTGAAGGAAGAAAATATAAAGAGGAAAATAAAGAGATGAAATGGGAGGAGGAAGGTGTTGTTTAAATAAGACCAGAGTTGATTGAGGTAATTATAAAGTTTGATTAAGGGAGCCTCTCTCTTCTCTCTCTCTCTCTCTCTCTCTCTCTCTCTCTCTCTCTCTCTCTCTCTCTCTCTCTCTCTCTCTCTGTGTGTGTGTGTGTGAGTGTGTATGAGTGTTGGTGCCTTCTGATTCCTCCTGACTATGCCACTAATATATACGTGTTTCTCTTCCTTATACAGACACTACTGGTGGGTAATACTGATACTAACCTATACTTTACTACTGTATATAGACACTTACTACTATATATAAACACTACTAATATTGTTGTTCTCTTTATACAGACACTTCTAGTGGGTAATACTGATACTTATACTGAAGTAAAGAACAGTTTGGTTCGACCCATCTTGACATCCACCTACACAGCCATATAAATACTTAACTTAGACTATCTTAATCCTATATATAATGCCTATAAACACTATAACTAATATATATGTATGTTGTTCTCTTTATACAGACACTTCTAGTTGGTAATACTGATACTTATACTGAAGTAAAAAACAGTTTGGTTCGACCCATCTTGGCGTCTAAGGTGAGACTCCAACCCTTCAGTTCTCATCCCAGAACTGTATGTCTCAGGATGGAACTGTATGGCTGTAACTATACAGGTAAGTAATATATATACAGTACACCTATACACATACACACACCTATATATACATACACTTACACACCCTTCAGTTCTCATCCCAGAACTGTATGTCTCAGGATGGAACTGTATGGCTGTAACTATACAGGTAAGTAATGTATACACACACATACATATATACACCTATACACATACACACACACACACACACACACACACACCCTTCAGTTCTCATCCCAGAACTGTATGTCTCAGGATGGAACTGTATGGCTGTAACTATACAGGTAAGTAATATATATACACACACACACACATACACACACTGGTACACAAGTATGTATAAATCCTAAATATATATATATATATAAATTGTGTCACAATGTGTCTTGTGCAGATAATAATTATGTTGAAAATATATCTTTAATTTATATGAAAACATGAAACTTTTCTCTATGTGTGTGTGTGTGTGTGTGTGTGTGTGTTTCAGATGGGCTGGTGAGTTACAGTGTGGGCGGGGAGCCGTACAAGCGACTAGTGGGCGTGGATGAGAATGTGGGTGCAGGCGTGGGGGAAACAGTAGGCGTGGGTGAAGGGTTGCTGTTTGATGGGCGTGTGGGCGGGGCAGAAGATCCACCTACACCACTCCTACACCAAGGCGTGGAAGGTGAGTATATATATACACCACTCCTATGTACAGTATATATATGTATATCTATGTATAACTATGTATACCTATGTATATACACACCACTGCTACACCAAGGCGTCGAAGGTGAGTATATACAGTATATACACCACTCCTATGTATATATATATATATGTACGGTATATATACACCGCTCCTATGTATAACTATGTATACCTATGTATATACACACCACTCCTACACCAAGGCGTCGAAGGGGAGTGTAAAGGGAGTATTATTAGACAAGTAATTTGGTTAGTGTAGTATATATATATATAGTGTCTTGATTCCTCCAAAGTATGTCACGAAACAGAAACTAGTTAACTAAAATAATGGTGGTCTGTTGGTTGGAATAGTTTGGAGGAATCAGTTGGTCCAGATTTACCAACACTAATATTACCTCTTAAGTTTGTTGACATGGATTTAGTGATTTTAGTCATTAATTAAGGAAATAATTGGTCTTGATTGGTGTTTATATTTTACTGATGTTAAGAGTTTATACTATATTGGATTTATATTAATTATCTCTATTCATATTATTTCCAACTACTAAATCACTATACACCACTACCACTCACTACTTCCATTCATCACCACTCATCACCACCACTCTTTCCCCCACCACTCACCACTCTTTCCCCCTTCATCACCACCACCACTCACCATCACTCACAACTCATCACCACTCACTACTCTTCCCCCCCCCCCCATTACCACTCACCACTCTTCCCCCCCCGGCCTTAAACACCACCACTCACCACTCACCACTACTCACCACTCTTCCCCCCCCCCAGGCCTTGAACCTGCCCCAGATACTCCCGTAGTGATGATCTTCAACTTTGATGTGATGAGAAGGTTCAAGGCTCTCTATCTCTACCTCATCACCTCACAACCTGGACCCAAGGTAAGACACACACACACACACACACACACACACACACACAC
>JAWZYT010003931.1:45000-50000 GCA_034508575.1 Petrolisthes manimaculis | reverse complement strand
AGAGAGAGAGAGAGAAGAGTGTGTGTGTATGTGTGTGAGAGAGATGTGTGTGTGTGTATGAGTATGTGAGAGAGATGTGTGTGTGTGTATGAGTATGTGAGAGAGATGTGTGTGTATGAGTATGTGAGAGAGATGTGTGTGTGTGTATGTGTGTGAGAGAGATGTGTGTGTGTGAGTATGTGAGACAGATGTGTGTGTGTGTATGTGTGTGAGAGAGATGTGTGTGTGTGTATGAGTATGTGAGAGAGATGTGTGTGTGTGTATGTGTGTGAGAGAGATGTGTGTGTGTGTATGAGTATGTGAGAGAGATGTGTGTGTGTGTATGTGTGTGAGAGAGATGTGTGTGTGTGTATGAGTATGTGAGAGAGATGTGTGTGTGTGTATGAGTATGTGAGAGAGATGTGTGTGTATGAGTATGTGAGAGAGATGTGTGTGTATGAGTATGTGAGAGAGATGTGTGTGTGTGAGTATGTGAGAGAGATGTGTGTGTGTGAGTATGTGAGAGAGATGTGTGTATGTGTGTGTGTGTGTGTGTGTTTCGTGGCAATATTTGAAGGACTTTCTTATCTCCAATTTTCTGACTACATCACAGGGTCCCTTTTAAAAATATTCCAAAAACACCACACACAGTATTCCAACTTTAAAAATATTCCAAAAACAGTATTCCCACTTTTAAAATATTCCCAAACAGTATTCTTGGTTTAAGAATATTGCTAAACAGTATTACCACTTTTAAGAATATTCCTAAAACAGTATTCCCACTTTTAAAATATTCCCAAACAATTCCCACTTTTAAAATATTCCCAAACAATTCCCACTTTTAAAATATTCCCAAACAATTCCCTCTTTTAAGAATATTCCAAAAGAGTATTCCCACTTTTAAGAATATTCCAAAAGAGTATTCCCACTTTTAAGAATATTCCAAAAGAGTATTCCCACTTTTAAGAATATTCCAACAGTATTCCAACTTTTAAGAATATTCCCAAACAGTATTCCCACTTTTAAAATATTCCCAAACAATTCCCACTTTTAAAATATTTCAAAACAATATTCCTGGTTTAATAATATTCCTCCAACACCATGATATTCCTACACGGTAAGAATAATATTTATTTGCGCTATAAATCTTACCACCCTCTCGCACCTCGGATCTTTACCCCCTCCCCCCTCCCCTTCTACCCCACACCAGAAGCCCCCCCTCTCCCAACGTCATACGCACCCTCCCCCCCCAACCTCGGTAGCTTCCCCCCTCTCTCCCCCTCTCTCTTCCCCTCTCCTCTCCCCCTCCCACCTTGGAAATTCCCTCTCCCCCTACCCCCCCGACATAACATTACCTAACCAACCAAGGCCCACACACACACACACACACACACTTTCCAAAAAAAAGAAAAAACTAATAAAAAAAACTAATGTAAAAACAACACACACACACACACACACACACACACACACACACACACACACACACACACACACACACACACACACACAAGCGAGTAATTGAGGGTCGCCACCTTATACGTAGAATGACACAATTATTATTTTTATTTTCCCCTCGACTATTATCCCCGGGAATCCAGGTGACATTTATTGTGGTGGGTGGACGGAGGGAAGGTGGGTTAGTTAATTAGTCCTGGGGTAATTATTAGGGGGAGTGGGGGGAGAGGGGGAGAGGTGAGGGAAAGGGAAAGAGGGAGAGGTGAGTGAGGAAGTGGGAGGGGGTGAAGTGAGTGAGGAAGTGGGAGGAGGAAAGGTGGAAAGGTGAGTGAGGGAGAGGGAGGAGGAAAGGTGAGTGAGGGAGAGGGAGGAGGAGAGGTGAAAGAGGGAGAGGAAGGAGAAGAGGAAGAGGGAGGAAGAGAGGTGAGGGAGAGGGAGAGGTGAGTGAGGGGTGAAGTGAGTGGGGGAGAGGGAGGAGGAGAGGTGAAAGAAAGGGAAAGAGGGAGGTGGAGAGGTGGGTAGGTTGGTGGAAAGGATTAGTTTTGGTGGAAGAGGTAATGTTTAGGAAAGGATTAGAGTGGATGAGGAATGTGGAAGGTATATATGTGGAGGAGGAGAGAGGGAAGGACAGTTAAGGAGGTGTGGGAGTAGGGGACAGGCTTGGGTATGTCTATCTATCTATCTATATAACACACAAACACACACACACACACACACACACACACACCAATAATATTTTCGTGTTTTCTTTTCAGCCGAGAATCGAAGCGTGTGTTAAGTTTGGTTCGAACACGAGTACCTTTGACTCGACCCCTTCCCCCCCTGCCTACACCTTCCCCTCCAAGGTCCTCCTTCCCCCTGGACCACACAACCTCACCCTCGACCTCCACCTCAGACCAGCCACCTCACTCTTGTTGGAGGTAGACGTTATTGGCCTCGAGGTGGACATCTTGGAGGTTTACTTCGAGTCGAGTAAGTGGTGTGTGTGTGTGTGTGTGTGTGTGTGTGTGTGTGTGTGTGTGTATTAGACAACATATTATTTACTTAGTGTGTGTTTGTTTTGTTTGTTTATGTGTGTAATTGGTTGTTTTCCAAAGTGAATAGAATATTAGTATATTTTGTGTTGTGTTGCTTTATAAAATATTGAATAATTAAATATAAAGTTGATTATAATGTGTGTATGTTTGTGTTGCTTTATAAGATATTGAGTAATTAAGTATAAAGTTGATTATAATGTGTGTATGTTTGTGTTGCTTTATAAAATATTGAGTAAATACTTCTTAAGTTTAATATGATGTGTGTATGTGTGTGTGTCATCCCACCCACAGGTCCGTGTGGGTGTAAACTGGGTGAGTGGGAGAAGAATACACCCACCAGCCCTGAGGAACACACCCTGTCCCGCCCACCACCCCACCCACCCACAGATGATGTATGGGCTGTATATACCGCCCATCAACACCGTGCCTATGTGGGCGTAGCTGTAGGATTCAGTGTGGGTGCTGGGGTATTAATCTTGGTATGGGCAGGGCTTTGGGTAAGAAGAAGGAGAGGTAAGATTTCTTCACCAAGAGTATTTCGTCGTCCACCACCTGATACTTTAGATATGAAGAGTTTAATGAGTGTTGGTGTATTGACATCAACATATGAAGAAGGAAGTTGTTTATTATATGAAGATCAACAACAAAAGACACCTAATATAACCCCTATAGGAACACCTCGAACCTCCTCCACCACTATTACCCCCCTTCCTCCACCACCACCACCACCACTACTACTACCACCTCTCTCCTCCACCACTCCAGTCTATGCTACACCCACACTGAAACCCTCATCCACCTTCCCCTCCTCCCTGCCTCCTACCTCCACATTCACCCCCATTCCACGCCCCCTTACCCTCTCCTCCATCACCCTCCCCCCTCCCCCACCAGTCCCTCCCCCTCCAGAGAAGTTTAACACACACATTCAGGTAAGTTATTGTTTGTTATTTATTTAATATAAATATCTTATTTTATTTGGTTTATCATTTATACCAGAATTATTTATCAGTGTTTATAATTAACTTAATAATTGTTATTTATTTCACATTTTTGGTTTGTTTATTTAATAATGTTTTATTTACTACTGTACCTTGAAGGTTATGAATCCTGTGTTATAGGTTTAAGTTTTAACATTTACATCATGATAATAAGATGTCAATGAATTATCTTATATACAATATAACCTGATGAAATAATATATATACACGTACAGTGGTACAGCCATGGCTGATAGTGCTTGACCAGGGTCCAAGGAGTGTTGGAGAGTAACTGAACAGAGTTCGAAAAAGTGAGTCTTCTAAACCTCTCTCAACATTGTGAATTGTTTGGAAAATTCACTTTGTTCGAACTCTGTTCAGCTGCTCTCCAACCAACACTCCTTGGACCCTGGTCAAGCACTATCAGCCATGGCTGTACAGTGGTACACCTTGTATATTTCTATTACAAATATACTGAGTGTATTGACGTGTTGTTGTATAGGTTCCCTCAGTGACGGGGCCTTGGCTGACGTGTGTGTATCGCCATGACCCCCCCACCACGACCCCCACCACGCCCCCCATCACGCCCCCCATCACGCCCACACCCACACCCACACTTCTGTCACCAGGCAGGATCACACGCACTGACCTCCTCGCCTCAGGGGCCTTCGCTACGGTGTGTGTTGATGAAGAAACATTATAATTATTATGTGTTACTATAATTAGATTTATTACACAGTAATGTGTTGATGAAGAAACATTATAATAATTATGTGTTACTATCCTCTTCCTTCCTTTCCTTCTTCTCATCATATAATCCGTGTCTCTTTACAGTTGTCAGTGTGTGTGTTGTGTGATGAGGGTGAGGAGGAAGAGGGACACTTGGACCAACACACCATGAGGTCATCACAACAAGCTGCCCTCATCTCTGTCTCAGCTCACAAGGTGGCACCACCAGCAACACGTCAAGCACAGGTAACCTTAACAATGTCTTTTTAAAGTTAGCTACCCACCCTCTAGATTTGCAGACATTTATTTACTCGTTAGTGTACTCACTCTGCTTGCTTTAATTCCTTCATGAGCTTTGCAAGTCGCAATTTGATGCAGTGAAAAAAATATGCACGAAAATTCCTGCATTGTAAACTTTTGTGAAAGAAAAATTTTTCACCGAGTTTCAGAACTACATACAGGTTGTTGATGTTTTGGCTGTGGAGCGTTATGTTACACTTATATAATTACAACAATAGACAACTCTGTGTGTGTGTGTTTGTGTGTGTGTGTGTGTGTGTTGGTTTCATGAGTCTCCAAATTACCTACAACCAAGATAACTGAGTGTTGTTCTCTCTTCCCCACCTCAACCTCGAACCCTACACCCCCCACTTCAACCCCCCCAACCCCCACTTCAACCCCCCCCAACCCCCACTTCACCCCCCCCCCCCCACAGCTGTTATGTTCGCTGTGTCATGAGAACGTGTGTGGTTTGGTGGGTGTGTTGGTGGGCGGACCAGTGGTGGGTGTGACGTTAGTGTTGGAATACCACCCACACACA
>JAWZYT010003931.1:7500-42500 GCA_034508575.1 Petrolisthes manimaculis | reverse complement strand
CCCTCCTACCCAACCCAACACCCTTCCTTATCCACCCATCCTACCCAACCCAACACCCTTCCTTATCCACCCATCCTCACCCCCTCCCTCATCCACCCATCCTCACCCCCTCCCTCCTATCCTCACCCCTACCCTCCCATCCTCACTCCCACACCCCCATCCTCACCCCTACCCTCCTATCCCCACTCCCTCCCTCCCATTTGACCACCTACCCCAGTCCCTTCAGGTAATAACAATTAACATGCTAACAAGGGTTAAGTAGGCTGTCCAGCACTACCCCTAATTGCCTTCCTAATTCTAATGACAGGACGGAAGACGGTGGTAAAAGGCTGGAGGAATTTGCATGATTTGTCGATAACCTTAAGCCAGCTAACCCAACCCCATCCCACCTCCCTCCCTCCCTCCCGCGCTCTCGGCTTCTCTTCCTTCTCATTTTTTTTTTTTAACTTCATGCATGTCTATTTCCCTCGCCCATCATTGCTCTCTTTCTCTCTCTGTGTGTGTGTGTGTGTGTGTGTGTGTGTGTGTGTGTGTGTAGTCCCCTTCCACCACCACACTCACTGTCATCACCACCACCACCAACAACATACACCAACATAACGACCACCACCAACACTCACTCACTACCACCACCACCACCACCATTCACTCACCACCACCACCAACACTCACTGTTTTCATCACTACCACCACCAACACCAACATTCACTCACCACCACCATCAACACTCATCACTGTTTTCATCACTACCACCACCAACACTCACGCTCTCGTCCCCCAAGCGAGCAAGCATACATGTAGTTCACACTCTGAAACGGGTCCCAGGAAAAAAAAACCACACACACACACATACCGCAAGACACAAGACACGGTAATAACAGCAACAACAACAGCAGCTGTATACACAATAACAGACAGAGAGGAGAAGTCATAAGAGCAATAATACCAGCAGGGGAAAGGGTGTGAAGGGATGGAAATGATATCTGTGAAAACAATAACGCCTGGGAAGACGAGACGGGAAGGAAGGAAGGGAAGGGAAAGGAAGAGAGAGAGAGAGAGGGAAGGTGGTGGTGGTGGTGGTAGTGTGGGTTTTGAGTCATGTTCATTCGCCTCCAAGTTTGTTTCGGCTCACCTCGCGGTTTAGTTTTATTAGAATGCGCCATTTGTGTGTGTGTCTGCTGGATTATTCGTATTATTCGCTTTCTAGAGTTGTTTCTGTGGTGATGTCAATGGGGTACTTTTGTTGTTGTTGTTGTTGTTTTAACGTGTCTGGGAATGGGCTCCTTCTCGGTTCTATTTTTGTAAACTGCGATGTGTAATTTCGGCGGAATGTTTTGGCGGGAATATTTCGGCGGGAATGTTTTAGCGGGAATAAAGGCGACGGTGGAAGAGATAAGAGAAGGAACGAACTCGTCTTGTTGATTGTTTTGGTGTTATTAATTTTATTAGGTTTGGGTTCAGGGAAGTATAAGTGGAAACATAATTCCTTCATAATAGTCGCCAGGGAGTTAAAGATACATTGAAAACTGTTTAATGTTAATAAGATAATACACTACTGTAATCTTAAATGAATGGCAAGGGAAAGAGTAAACATAATCTTCGGTGTTTATTATATGTGATCGATGAATTATATATGAAACATGACTTTAGTTGTCGGCTATTTCACTTAATCTATAATACTCTTTCAAAATCAGTTAATGGTATGATGAAACAGAAATATTTCGTTATATTTACCATGTATACTGTATAGTACACAAAAGAATTCGTTTGTATTCAGCCAGAGAGAGAGAGAGAGAGAGACCACACCATCATCGTATTCACCATGAGTGTTGTTGAATATGTGTGTACAGTAATTGTGTTTCAGGAATGTACTTGTTGATGGTGTGGTAGAGAGAGAGAGAGAGAGAGATAGACCACACCATCATCGTATTTACCATGAGTGTTGTTGAATATGTGTGTAATTGTGTTTCAGGAATGTCCTTGTTGTTGGTGGTGTGGTAAAGGTGACACAGGTGGGTTCAGCACTACCACGTTACTCTTCAGACTACTGGCGACCCCCTGATGGAAGGGGTCCAGCCCCCCTCCGATGGTGTAGTCCAGAGGCTCTATGTCAGGTCAGTTAAATAAGGCTCTATGTTAGGTGAGATAACTAGGTTTTGCTAGTAAATTAATAAACTTTATGACAGGTGAGATAACTATGTTTCATTAGTAAATTATAAGGTTTTATGTCAGGTGAGTTAAGTCCTTCGTTTATTAGTAAATTAATAAATAACATAGACAGATCAGATTATACTGTAAAGTGAGTCAACAACACAGTAAAATATTCACTGCAATACATTATGTTAACAACAACCAAAACCATTTATTTATTTATTTACACAACATTACGAAAAATACTGCAACATTAATTTAAAGATAATGTATTTGTAATATTGTTGACTTTAATACAACTGTAAATATAGACCTTATAATAGATTAGTATCACATTAGTATGGGAGACATTTTATTATTATTATCATTATTAAGGAATCATATTATTATCATCATTATTAAAGAGACATATAATTATCCTCATCATTAACACAACATATTATTTTATTTTACTGCCAGGGTGAGTTTAGTTCATCGAGTGATGTTTGGTCGTTTGGTGTGGTGGTTTGGGAAATATTAACATTGGCTCGTCGTCAACCCCATCACCACCTCTCAGACGACCTACTCTTCCATGCCCTTGTTACCACCTTCCGACACATCACCACCACCACCACCACCACCAACACTCTCCACCACCCAGCCTCCACCACGGCACCTCAACACACCTATGCTACTCCACAGGTTAAATTGAATTTATGTTATGTACACAATATGTTTTAAACTCCATGGGTAAAAAATTAATGAACATGCATGATATGGTACCTTATACTGTATAGATTAATGACCATTGCTGTTATTTTTATTACTCAGTTGAATGCTTGTTACTCCACGATGTACAGTAATTATAGTTCATGTATACCGGTATGTTATTCTATTTATTTAGGCCTAGTCAACTTTGTGAATTGCATCAGCCCTTCGGTAAATAATTGTTTGTGTGTAGGAGTGAACCAGAGTGTAGTACTGTATTGTACCAGTAACATGTATGGGTGTATGTTTCAGCTGGTGTTACCTGCCCCAGCTTGGTGTCCCCGTGAAGTGGAAGAGGTGATGACATCCTGTTGGCGACCTCACCCAACTCAGAGACCCACATTTGCGTCTGTCTTTGCCTCACTGTCACGTACACCAGCCCTTTGTTAGGCTACCACCGTGTGTGTCTGCAAGCTGAACTACTTACAGTTTATATGTGCATGCAACTGATAAAAAGAGACTACATTTTCCACTCAACGTTATTGTGTTTTTAGACATTCATACAATATGGAAAACTGAGCCAGACCAATAATGATTTGATACCTAGACTGATGTAAAGCACCTAAAGTTAACAAAGAAAGTGATAAACCCTTCACGTTACTGAACGACAACAAGAAAAACTTGGCATTGGACTCATCTCAGCTAACAACAAGAAGAACCCATTCTTGTACTGTACTGAGCTGAGCTGAGAGTGAAGTGAACTATTTACTTAATACTCATCAACTGGTAATAGAATATCCCGCTTCAAGGTTCACACAACTCATTAGGGTCCACATGAACACATATATGCCAAGTAACATATCTGTATCTGGACTATTTATTATTATATGTGATACTACACGTTAATACACAGACTTACAAGAAAGTATCACTGTCATGCAAAAATTGATAATTTGTGCCAAAACTTGAAATGGAATGTTTAATATTGTATCAAAGATTTGAGTACTTACCATTCAGGGGAATACAGTATTTTTTCTAAGTTCTTATAGTTTGTGAGAACGATAGTAACTAAGCTACATTGTACATGCCTTGTTGAATTAACATATCAAGGACTGAGAATATTTTTTCATTTCCATGCTTTGAGGCAATTCATTAATGCACTTTGGGGTCTAGTTGTAATATTGATGATGAGTGAACTTCTAAAGACATTTAAATAATTCCCCTATAATTATAGTCGTGAATACTAACCTACTCACCTATTATGTCTGATTATTTTGATTATTTTGATTGATGCCTTGATCCATTATTAAGGGAGCCAGGAACAAACCAACTTGTCACTTACCAACTTAAATTACTCTATTCTATGTTCCTTTTGACTCGATCCTTCTACCTCATAGTAACCTTCCTTTTGTTTATAGCCCCGACACATGATGCTATTTATTGCTCAGTGTACTGTACTATCAAAGACAAAATTCGTGTTGTTATATTTGGTGGAAACATATGGTAAAGATCAAACCATACTGCTCATGAACATTATACTGGTGGGGTGTTCATTATGTTTCACGAGTTATATTAAATCATCGGACAGAGACAGCGACACCACTTTTGTGTTGGATAGTACAGCACATACAAGGTGACTACAACAACAACAGAATACAAGACCCTAACAAATGACTAATGAAATGCCAACACAGCCCAGCATGTAATTTTTCACGTCTTTCATTGTTCAGTATTTATTTTATTTATTTATTTATTTTTATTTTATGGACATAGACAAATATTAATCTGTTTAATTGGATACAGAACATTAAAGCAGAAAAAATAGATATCTTTTTTAGCCAATGTAAATATTTTGGCACTTATGTAAATGTTGCAGTGATGAGAATAGAACAACATCCACAGTTTGGGAAAAATATCAATTACGGTGAATAAAGAATGTTACCTGTGACATTTTCACTGTTGATTCTCTCATTTGTTTTTCAGCGTTCTTCCTGATATTTTACGTTTTTAATTGTTTTTATATTATTTATGTTATTATTATTATTATTTTTATTTTCTATTTTTATTTCTATTATTTTTGACATTTTTAGTTCAAATTTGCATTGTTATTTTTATTTTTATTATTTTTGACATTTTTAGTTCATGTTTCCATTGTTTGTGTTACAGTGTTTATTTCCATGGTATGTTAATAGTGAGTGCTCTATGACCTTTGCTTTATCATACAGTATTACAATTTTCATCATCTTTCTCTCTCAGTCTGTTTGTACTGACATGATAATTAAGAGTCTCATCAGAACAATTTTATTATTATTAAGGTGAATATTATTAGGTTTATGGTGTCTGGATGAGCCTTGTATGTCATATCCTTTTAATTGAATAGTTATTTAAGAGGGTGCGGGAGTAGGGGGACAGGCTTGGGGGGTTAGGGGGTGCAGGAATAGGGGGACAGGCTTGGGAAGGTACGAGAGTAGGGGTATAGGCTTGGGGGGGGTTAAGGAAGTGCGGGAATAGGGGACAGGCTTTCTACCCCCCCCTCCCAAGCCTATCCCCCTATTCTCGCACCCCCCCAAGCCTGTCCCCTACTCCCGCACCCCCTTAAGGGAGGAATCTGTTGTTGGTAAAGTAATGGGCTCATGATTCCTACAAATTATGCCACGAAAAAGATCCCTTATTAGTACCACTTGGGGCGTCTGTTTCCTGGCATAGTTTGGAGGAATCAGTAGCATTCCAATTTACCAACAAGAGACTCATCACTTCATATTGGCACTGCATCATCTGAAAAGTGTAAATTGGTCTGGTTTTGCTATAGGAATGCAACTCTTTTATGCAGGAAGCAACTCTTTTAACATTTTATACTTTACTGTAAGAAACTGAACCAGACTGATATCCTTCTGTTTAATTAAGACTGATAAGGGTTGAAAGTTCATTGTTGGTAAATCTGGAGCAAATGAGTCCTCCAAACTATTCCAAGCGACAGAACACCGGCCATTATTTTTATTCATATGGCCCTGTTTCCTGGCATACTTTGGAGGAATCATGGCACTCCAATGTAACAACAGTGAATTACCCCCTTTTTAAGCACACTTTTTATTGCCTACTCTGTAAATCACATGCACTTATTCTAATTATCACTAATTTTTAAGGAACTACTGAACTTCCACTAACACTTCCTTCCGTACCTGGTTCATAAATAGACGTTAAGGGTATAATATACAGTAATTTTATAATATGACTTAAGGTAAATGAATTCCTCTATAATATGAATAGTTATATATACGGTATCTTCAGCTCATTCCAATTGTTTGTGTGTGTGTGTTCCAATTGTAGGTATGTAGGTATGTATGTATGCTAATTGTGTGTGTGTGTGTGTGTGTATTCCAATTGTAGGTATGTATGTATGTCAGTTGTGTGTGTGTGTTCCAATTGTAGGTATGTATGTATGTATGCTAATTGTGTGTGTGTGTATGTGTGTATTCAAATTGTATGTATGTACAGTATGTCAGTTGTGTGTGTGTGTGTGTATTAAATGTAGGTACTGTATATGTGTATGCTAGTTGTGTGTGTATTCCAATTGTATGTATGTATGCCAGTGGTGTGTGTGTGTGTGTGTATTAAATGAAGGTATGTATGTATGCCAGTTGTGTGTGTGTGTGTTCCAATTGTATGTATGCATGTCAATTGTGTGTGTGTGTGTGTGTACGTGCTCGGATGGTTAATAATTGTCATCCCCCTCCCCTTCCCTTTACACACACTCATCTCTGAACTGATCAAAACGAAATCAACATGAGTGTCTTGATGTTCATTTTTTTTTTTTTTTCGTGCTTGCTGTAATTTTCACGAAGAGGGAAACATTATCAATTACGGTATATTCTCATTTTTGTGTCCCAGTGTGCACCTTTCTAGTCAATAGACCTTAAATACAGACCTCAACCAGTATGGATATTTTTCTGAAGATGTTTGGTCACTTTTGTACACGTCGGTCTTCCAGGCGAGGTCTCATGCATGATAAGACTTACCCTGTTTCTGGTTTAATATTGATGATTATAATGCAATTTTACTGTAGATTTACTGTTTAGTGTAAGTAAGTAATGATGGGAAGAGGTGTTCGTATCTTTGGGGAGACAGACACTGTGGTACAAATGACATAAAATACCAATATACAGTACAGTAGGTAGAATGTAGTTGAGAAGACATTGGAGTATGTTAGTGAGAGAAAACACCAGTGGTGGAAGTATAGTACCGGTAACAGATCTGTACCTCTTTACTTTGGAATGTAGAAATGGCAGTAAGATATGCTTGTATTCATTGAACAATAGGATTTATAGAACCACAGTGATATACAGGTACGTAATATTACTTTGGATAAGTGTTTTCCTTCACTTGAGGTAATTTGCAATTACAGTATCTAGAATATAATATAAATCAAGTGTTTATTAAAGGTCCATCTTACTGTGTGTTCTGTAAAAAAAGATACTTAATAGAT
This sequence comes from Petrolisthes manimaculis, assembly GCA_034508575.1. Taxonomy (NCBI): domain Eukaryota; kingdom Metazoa; phylum Arthropoda; class Malacostraca; order Decapoda; family Porcellanidae; genus Petrolisthes; species Petrolisthes manimaculis. Next base: position 35,179 of record JAWZYT010003931.1, on the reverse strand, counting down.
TGGGATGTAGAAAAACTAATGTTGCTTGCACTTCACTGATTAGTACTGTAATTTATTACAGTTGTACTGTATTTGGTTTAGAATAAAGATGGAATGAGTATTATCAGTAATGCATTTTTAGAGTATGACCTTGATGCCAAAACATTATGAGCAGTACTGTGTATGGGAGAATATTAATACTTTCCCACTCACTTAACATGGAATGGACCTTGAATGGACTTTAGTATGTGTGAATTTGTGTGAGTTAACAGTGATTGCCTTTCCTCCCTTACCCTTGAGGAGTGGTGGAGTGTTAAGAATTGTCATGACCCTTGCTGCCTGTGTGTGGTGGGATAGCTCAGGGTATAATAATTATCAAGTGTAGTTGTAGGAATAATTAGGGTCATACGTACTGTACTGCATTGGGTGGGTTGTTACACCTTCCCTAGAGACGCCTTCTATACCTCTCTACCACACTGGAAAAATGACTTGATTTATTGTTCTTTATTTGTATCATGTACCAAAAGAAAAATTCTAGAAAACGCCATTGTTTTAATTCTATCCTTTTAATATAAGCTTTTATAAGTTGTACTGTATTATACATAGGGTAGACCAAACCTATGAATGTTGCCTTGGTTGTGCCCAATATAATGTACTGTAGTGGTTTGTGTATACAGTATAATGTAGTTGTTGGTTAGTAAAATACACCAACTTGTAGTAATAGTATAGTGAAGTAGAGTATAGTGTAGTGATAATGAAGTATAGTGTACTGAAGTATATTATAGTGTAGTGCAGTATAGTGAAATATAGTACTGTAGTATAGTATAGTATAATGAAGTGAAATGTAGTGTTGAACCAGTGTAAATCTGAGGCCTGTAGTTTATAAAAAAAAATTGAGGGCCCTTACTGGAGCTTTATGAATCCTCCAAAATAATCCAGGTCACAGAACCCTTCAGTATTTCTAGTAGGGATAATCTGTTGCCCGGAGTAGTTTGGAGAATTCATAGACCTCTAGTAAGGACCCTCAATTTTGTTTTAAACTAAGGGCGTGAATGTGTCATGGCTCTGGAGATTTCAACACGAAGTATGTATGGTGAGCTGAGGGAGGGACCGCGTGAGTTCTGTGATTTAGGACCGTAATTCAAGGACATCCGTGGTGGTGTATACGATGGTGTGTTACTGTAAGACGGCTCTGTTAAATGTTTTTGTCTGTGGAACCATCGTACCGGTACCACGCTATCGTATGTATGCACCATGAATTAATGTTCTTGAATATGGTCACGAGTCGTGTTATTAGTATTATAGTGTAATTGTTATTATGTATCCAGGCTTGCTTCGAATAGCCTGGTCGAGTATTAATTAAGTGATATCAAGCTAATATGAAACTGTATAAACGTTGTAATTGGTTCACTAAGTTAGTATGTCAAATGATTCGGAATTTCAACAAGACCTGGATACAAATTTTGGATTGCGAGTGTACAGTAGGCCTACAGGTATAATTGGATACAACACCGTTTAGGTACGGTGTGCTGTATGGAACACAAGAAATGTAAGTAAAAATAGCCTATAGAATTCGATGAGAAAAAAATAAGGAAATTAAAGAAAGATTTGTTTTCCTAATGAGAAAAATCTTTGCATATTGCCAGTTTCCTTATAATATCATTGGTCTATTCATAATAAAAAGTCAAATTTAGCTCGGTATATTAGTTTATTATTATCATTGTTATTATTATTTAATTAAATCTCCCTGCCTTGTAAATTCTTTATTATATATTCGTTTTCTGTTTTGTTGCTAATCTGAATAAATATTGGGATCAGATATTTATTTCTACCATTTTAACAGATCATAAAATGAAATTAAAAGGCAAAATATACGAGATAGTTTAACCGCAGCCCCTAGTCATCCCTTGTAGTAGGCTCGTCATCCTCTACATTGTTGCCAAATATGGGAATTTTTCCTAGGCATGGGGACTGTGTTAATCCTAATAGATATCAATGGGTAAATTATAACAAAGACTGTTCAGGAGTACTATATATGGGGATTTTTTTATCAGACAAAAAAATCAACATGGCAAGTATACGAATATCTTGAAGAGTAAACAGGGAAATATTGAGGCAAAAAAGGGAAATTCTTAAGGTGAAGATGGGGAAATTTCGTCAAGCAGCCCTGGCAACACTGACGTCCTCCTCGTCCAGGCGGCGGAGTCGTCCTCCATTATTGTGTCAGACGGAAAGGAGATACAGCAGGTAAACAATCCTCTATTTTGTTATATTTCTCTGTATATTCAATTGTTTTTAGTGTCAACCGTATATGGGGATAATCTACAACAACTAAGGGTTATTTTTGAGTGCAGAACTAATAGGTACAAGTGTTAAATAATGCGTAAAATGGCAATTATATTAACACCTTACTGTCCCCACTATCAAATCCTACCCATCTAGTTTAAGGGGGGTGCGGGAGTAGGGGGACAGGCTTGGGTGGGGGGGAGTGCGGGAATAGGGGGACCGGCTTGGGGGTGGTTGCTGGGAATAGGGGACATGCTTTCCACCCACCCCAAGCCTGTTCCCCTATCCCCCCCCCAAGCCTGCTCCCCTATTCCCCCCCCCCCAAGCCTGCTCCCCTATTCCCCCCCCCCCAAAGCCTGTCCCCTTTTCCCGCACAGTGTTGGTGGTAAATCTGGAGCAACTGATTCCTCCAAGCAACAACAGATCAAACACCATTATTTATGTTCATCTGGTCCTGTTTCCTGGCATACTTTGGAGGAATCATGGCACTCCTATGTAGCAAAAGTGAATTACCCTGATTATGTTTCAGATAGGAATGCCATTAAGTGAGGCTCGGTGCATTAAATTTAGTTGGAATTTCATAAAGTTATAATTGCTGTAATTACAAATGTTTAGAAGAAAACAGTATGGTTGCTATATTTAATCCTGTTGACCTAATTAACTCCATGCTTGTTGGCAGGATGAGCTACACAAGATAAGTTTGAAGAAGGTATATATATATGGACTGAAGTAGATTTCCAGAGACCAATTAAAAACAGACAAGATTGAAGAAGTTGGGAGAGACTGGGTTTTTTTGTTGTTGTTGTTATACTGTACTCCATCTGACGGTCAACTTCATCTATCCATCTCAACGTTCATCATTTGTGGTTGGTATTTAATTGTGTCATTCATTAGGTTCCAAAGGTACCGGTAGCCACTGTCCAGGTTAGGTTAGGTCAGCTCAAGTTGATATCATCTGGCCTCAAGAAATCATTACTATTCACCATCATTGCAGTCCAAAATATTGCTATATATATACAATGCCATTATTGACCTGAAGAATATAAATCAATATAAAGTAGGAGATAAAGAGTTGCCTTGATGTGTTCCTTTTACCTTTATTTTCTTTTTATATTGTGATTTTTATACAGTAGGCTCCCAGTGCCCCCACATTTGGTGATTAGACAAATTTGTGTCAGGTCCATCTCAGTAGGAATTTTCCTATGCATTTAGTGGTATGCACTAAATTTTAATTTAAAAAAATCCATGAAAAGTAGATTTCATATTGACTGTAGTGACAGGAACTGAAATTCAGGATATTCATGATTTGTACGTGTACTGTAAACTTGAATGTCTATGTTAACTGCTGCTGTTTCATTCTTGACTAATAATGGAGCACAGGGCCATATAGGCCTACAAGGAATAGCATTGTCTTGGCATTGGTGATGACAGTCATTAGCATCATCTCTTTTCTTACCCCTGTGGGCCTGTAGGAGGGTATAATCTGTAGTGATGTGGGCAATACTTTAAGGGATTTGACAAATTGACACACTTTCGGCCCCAGCCACTCCCTGTAGTTCTTAAACTGTCTCTCCTTCCTTTTTATTTTCTTCCTGCTTGCTGTCTCACATCTATCACCTTCTACTGGCACTATAATTATGACCTTGCTGTTGTGGAGCCTAATATCAATCAGTTGCTCTTAGACTAGTCCTAGATAAATGTGTGTCATCTACTGTAGAGTTGCCCATTGTGATTTGTGGAGAAGTTGCAGGATAGTCAAAAGATTGATTGATGATGATAATGACTATACTCATTCTATCTCGTACTGACCCACAAGGCTGTGGCTCCTTCCGAGTACACTGTTGCCATATCTAATTAACGATACCCTATGACAACTCCAAAGGGAATGGGAACAAAATAGTTCTCTTTATATTTGTATGTATGTGACCTCAGTCACCTCACTCTCCACACCCCGAAAATTCCTGGGTCGGAAGTAGTGGCAACGTCTTTTGATTGAAATGCCACATCACACATAAAATATCTTCTCTATTTTACGTACATAGCAATTGTTCGTATCATATACCATTAAATGAAAAATTCATTGTGTGTAGAAAATTTCATGTCAATATACTCTCGTTAGTGGACAGTTTCCTTTATGTGGTGAATGTTTTGATTCTAGATTTGGCAACACCGCGGTCACCTCCTCACGGGTCAGTACAAAATAGAAAGACTATAGACACTTTAGAATCCCTTGCAAGCATTGTCACTTTTCATCTCTGATCCTTCCATTCATACTTAAGATTAGCTTCCAAAATTTGAATTAATTACATTCTTGACATTGCAGAAAATCTTAACAAGATTGTCCATGAGAACACACCTTCCACTCACCTCAGCTGTGGTCAACTCATTAAAATTTAAGGATATATGTGCAAGTGCCATCAAAGAAACCCTTCTGCAATCTGATGTGAAGGTGAGGCATGTTTGGTACTTATGCTCATATTCAAGAATATCATTAGAAAGAAAGTAAACTATTTTTACAACATACAGTACTAAAGTCAGGACAAAGTAGAAATCTCAATAGGCCACGCCCCCTTTAGACAGTACTCATACGGCTGGCAGCAGTATCTGTAGCACCAACGATAATTAATAACTATATTTGAGTACACTAATTATTAATTTTAACTTCGTCACAAGTTTACAGTTTTCAGCAACTCATATTTCAGTTTTTCGTGTGTCTGTCATTACACTGATAACGACATCAGAGTTCAATTATACCCCAAGTCCAGCTAGAAATTTTGTCCTTAATTTGTTCAAGTACGGTACTTCGATAAGAGAGAAAAGTACAAAATAAATGCAAAACTACAGGTGATGTCAAATAGCGGCATTGAGACTGGTACGAGAACATGTTACGTTATCCACGGCACTGACGGGAAAGGGGGCGTGGCCTATTGAGATTTCTACTTTGTCAAGACTTCAGGTAGCATTTATGCATAGGGCCTTTTGTATATGCAGGGTGACATATTACTCATGCAGTGATTGTCCCAACTATTGTTTCTGTTGTTATAACCTCAGTTCATGTCGTCATGAACCCAGTAGATTGTAGGAAATTAGGAAGTTTAGTTGGTTACTTCTATGTCGAGGTTTAGTAGGGTGGAAACTAAGAACCAACCTCACCCAGGCCTGCTACTGTTTCCTTGGCATGTGTGGGTGTTTTGCCATGTAGTGTAGTGGATGGTGTTGGTTTGTAGAAGCTGCAGCAAGTGTTAGTGCCTCTCATATCAAGGTGGTCCTTGATCTTTAGGACTTTAGTTTCACGGTGTAGGTGTGGTAGCTGTGTAGCCTGTGTTTATCTTTAGGGCTCTATTTTGTATAGTCTAAAGAGTGTTGAGACAAGTCTCAGTGAGGTTTAAGGCCCTGACAGGGCTTGCATAATCCATCACCAAGGGTTCTGACCACCCTGCATGATGTTCTGAGGGCGAGGTGATGTCAGGTGATGATGGAAGAGGGCTTGGTGAGGGATGTGGGTGTGTTGGCAAGTGTTGTTTAATGTAATGAGGTTGTGTTTGGGAATGGATTTCAAGCCCTCTGTTTGGATAGATATATAAACATTGTTTCAAATGAAGATGGTGGTTAAGATGGATTTTTTTAGGTGTAGGCCTAGTGTGGTAGTATTGCCTATATGTGAAGTAGGTAATTTTATTTCATTGTGTTGCCAGACATGTTTTTATGATTGATATTAGTGGCTTTGGTACAAATAGCATTATAAATTGCTTTCATGGAGGATGGTGGTTTCATCAGAAGTGTATTTAAAAATATTCAGAATTTGTGAGTCCATTTAGAAAGTTCTCAAGAGATGTGTAGTTTATGAATGCCTTGATCTATTTATCTCCAATCATTTTCAAATTTGCAATTTTTTGTTAAACAGGATGAACAGTGGTACCTTTAATATCTGCTTACTCTTCAGATTACTTTACCCCAATTAATCTAGTCTTACCTAGATTCCCTAATTGATCTCAGTCAGCATTCCCTATGCATACATTGTCCACACCACTAGCATTTGCTATTCTTTCACTGTAGCAGTAAACAGCCTCCACATGTACTCTCCATCTAACTTTAAAATTGTAACCATGCCACTGTACCACCTACAGTCATGGACACGAGTTTCAATACACATGTGGGTTTCTCATGGATTACCAACTATGTTCTCACACTTCATTACAAGAGTAACTACTTGTAGAATATTAAAAGATACTAATTGTTAAAAAAAATTCCAGATAACGGGGAAGCTGTCAAACACGCGACTCTCCAAGGAGATATGAATGGTTTTCATCTTTGGTTTCAACATGCTCGCTGGTCAGTGATGTACAGTTGCCAAAAGAAGAATTGACAAATCTTGATTGAACTTTAACAAATAATATCTGGGACTATATAAGCACATATAACAGGATGATTTAATGTATGTAGATCCTTCCGATCCTATAAACAACCATGGACATTATTATTAAATATAATAATAAAACATTAAGATTTGTTGCAATACTACTCTTTTGTCAACTGTACTTTTAACCCTGCATTGGAGCTTAAAGGATAAACAAGATAAGGTTTGTTAAATATTTATTTGTATCTACATATTCACAACAAAGAAGCAACACTGGTCAGATTAGGTGAAATGATTCATAGTTAGAATATTACTTAAAAATTATTCTTTCCATCCTTTTGAATATCCAATGTGATTTTCTTAGTCTGACTACGAGAGAAGAGACCACATTCAGAATTTCATTCGTAGACCAGGTTTCTAGAAAATTTGTGTCATAGTACAACTAAGTTATATTGGTGACTATTTTCAATATTGATGAACACTCAAGGATAGGCCATTGAATTTATACATTTTAAAAACCACATCCACTCAAGAGAGCACCAGTTCTGTGGGGCACAAATGACCAATGGCTGCCAGGAACTGGTTGGTTTGGCAATATTGGTAAAAGCAGAGATGCCAGTGCCCTCTCGTGTGGACAGGGCCTAAGTGTTCCTCCTAACTACGATATTTCTCCAACTGTTCCTCTTGGATTAGATTTCCTTGCTGACTCGCCTTCTTTTTCTTACAGGGTCCAGGCCTAGGAGAGTCTTCTTTCATCCTCAATTCATGCCACAAGTGTAGGGGCTGCATTTCCCCAGCAAGGACCTCTTGCTGAATTACATATGTCTGTGGGAGAAAGATACATTACTTTTTTTGACAATACATGTAGTTTTTGCATTCCATCTGATTTCGACCCTCACTGTTTATACTATTTTATCCACCAAAAGTATATTTCAATGGTACTGTCCGTCCAAGTATCTATCAAAATTTACAACTAAAATTCCAATCGAGCCTGCTTTGCTAACCTGAACATTAATGAATAGATTAATGAATAGATTCTTTTCCTTAAGATAGTAAATTGTTAAGACATGCTTGCAGAGGAATAATCTCATGCTTTCTGGAAATACTGGACTAATAGTGTAACAGCTAGGGATATATGGTGCCTGTCAAGACTGGAATGAACAAGAAGGTAAATTAAGAAGTTATTAAACATTTAACCGAGTTTTATTCTATTATTTACCTTGATTATCTTTGAAAAAATAATTAGAAAGTCAGGTGAAATGCTAGATCATATCCAACGTGAATTGTTGGAGATGCTCACAACTGAATGCCGACTTGTTTGTACAGTAATTATGCAGCCAAACGGGTCAGTCCTTGTGGGGAAGTTATTTAATTGAGGAATGCTCTACCAAGTTAGTCTGTGAATGCCAACTAACAAAGTTATTCAATATGTTGTATTGCAGTTATGTAGTCATTTGTTTTCTGTGTTGTAAACCCGCAAAAATTATTGCGTGTGTACGATTTCTTACGGGCAATAGTACAGAAGTAACTGGTAATACCTAATCTTAAAGAATTCAAGATTTAAACAATCACATCATTCTTTACAATAGAGTTTCACAAGTTTTATCATTTGGACTGACCAACATTAGTACTACTATTAATTAAATAAAACTCGTGGAAACCAAACTGCATCCCTTTAATGAATTTTTATAAAAAAAAATCATCCAGTAACCCAAATTTTGATGGATATTACAAACCGTACAGAACACTTGCCTCAAAGTCGACACTGTAGAGTGACACCTACAGGACATGATATGGTAATCTTTACTAGTCTGGTCGAGCCACAGACAATCGACCATCAAGCAGCCACCAAAGTCTTCGTGTATCTGTTGACAAGACCAATTATTTATCAATCCAATCTATTAAGCAGGTGTTTGGACAAGAATATTACCTTGTGACTCCTACCTAGCCACTATTAACGCAGTTTTACACCACGCCAATTGGAAATTGTACAGTAAGCTACTAAAAGTGAATAGGCCCTAGCATTTTTTTTTTCAGGTAAGTTACTACACAGGAAAATCGTACAAGGTGTAACATATAGTGTTGGCAGATTTAAAGCAACTGATTCCTCCAAATTATCCCAAGCAACATACCACCATTATATTCGTTAATCTGGTTCTGTTTCCTGGCATACTTTTGAGGAATCAAGGTGCTTTAGTCTACTTAAATGTAGGCCTAACGTAGTCACTCAAATGGATTCCCCCCCCCCCCCTCCTAGGCTAGAGCTTCAGTAATCACTAGTCAGTAACTGACCAAGGAATCACAAGTGAGGAGTGCTACAATTGAGCATTACATTATTTGAAAGTCAGTATTGACCTTCAAAAGTACGCCTCGCTACTGTGAGGTAGCTACAACAGAAAGGAAAGTGAGCAAAATGCTTGTTGACAAACAGACAGTAAAAATATTTTACTGCCTGCCTGTCAACAAAATACATATTTTTTCACTTTCCTATCTTTTGTAGCCACCTCACAAGTAACGAGCCATACCTGCTTTATGTGTGGGCAACTGTACACGAGGTGAAGGAAAGTGGTCTGGCCGGTGGTATCAGTGCAACCTATTCCTATCATCTTCTGATGGATTAGTACATTGTAGTGATCCCCTTATCACTCCATTATCCTCATGCTCCGTTGCCCACACATCACTAATTTTCATATACTATAATAATAATGTGTACCTGTATATAGAAAAGCTTTGGGATCCCAGCAAGGGCAAGGTATTTGTCGGCCGTGAATTGGTCGAAGATCATGTCCACCTTGTGATGAGAAGACCAAAGCAAACATGTTACATTCCCATTGGTCTACGAGTTGAGAATCTTTGGAAAAAGTAAAATAAACAATGTCATAAAAAATACAATGAAATTTAATTACTGTACAGTGTACTGTATTTTGTATGTACAGTAGTGTTAATTCCAATTTATCCCTGAGGTCACGTCAATTTTCCAGTAACGGACATGGTTAACCCCCTTTTATAGTAATTTAAATCGAGGGTTGAATGTAAATACAATGCATACTTGTCTACCAAAGGAAACCCTAGTATGGGTGATCAAGTTTGTCAGTCAGAAAGTTGCTATGGATGCACAGATGTTTACAGAGTACCGGTATATATATAAAAAAAAAATATGGATTAGCAGATCAAATTCTTACAAAATAATGTATGTAAAGAGATATGATGATCACATCAGCCAATGCACAGGAACTTGCCTTCCACAGTGGACCAACAGACGAGGAAGTCCGCTCTATTAGGTATTGTATAGGGCAGACAGCCACTGTCTGTCTTGACTTTGATCTGTCCTCTCGTCACAGGTACTGAGGTACCCCTTCATCCCGCAAAGAACCACAAGCCTAGACAATGTACAGGTATTATATGTATATGTATATATGTATTACTTTTCTTCCCGAATCAACTTTTGCTGAAAAGCTGGGTGATGGGGTATGGCCAAAATAGGTTATTTGCACAATAAATGAATGTTAAAATCAATCGAATCACATGAAAAACTATGATTTGTCTGAAAATCTCATGTGTAACTCGGGAAATTTACCTCTACCGTAGCTCTAAGTAACACCTTTTGACTTGGATATTGTCTAATTAGTGCATCAATAATTATTATATACATTTTACAAAAAACAATATTCAAATATAAAAAAAGTACTTTCGAAAATGTTATACAGAATTTTTTACCAGAATATGCATGCTTAATTTGGGTACAAAAACAGAATATAAAGAACACTTACCCATACGCTGATACTGTAATTATCCAAGAAGAACAGTTGTAGTAGTATGGAGGACACATTTCATCCACTATTGTGTAGCAGTCCAGCAGGAAGACAGTTCAAGAAACCAACCAAACGCAGACATTGAACTTTGAAGACAACCAGTAACAACCATGGAGAGACTACACATTAGCCTGTTTGTTGGTTTGTTATTAATTAAGAGTTTAAGACGATATATTTATAGTGATAGTGTGTGTATTTGGAGAAGTGTACGTATGTGTATGTGAAGAAATGTATGTGTATAGAGAAAATAAGGAAAATAATGTACGTGTTTGGAGAAGTGTACGTGTGTTTGGAGAAATGTACGTGCGTGTGTGTGTGTGTTAGGGTGTGTATGTAAAGTGTATGTCTGTGTGTGTATGTGTCTGTTCTCCCACAATGGCCGCTGCATGGTTGTTCTCCTCACATCATCTTCAATAAATAAACCCAGCCTCAGCTTAAATTCATCCACAGTAACTTGAATAGAACAACTCCTACATAACGAAAAATATCGAAACTATATCGAGTTAAAATAATACACTTCATCACTCGCTATTAACCTGACACGACACTTTTAATAAAAATATATCGACCGGCTTGAATGGATCGCACTACCACAATAATTCTCAAATAAACAGTGTTGCCAGGTGTGCTTGACGAAATTTCCCCAATTTCAACAACACTAATTTAATACATCAGAATTTCCCTTTTTACCTCAATACTTCCCTGTCTATTCTTGAAGATCTACCATAAATTTCCCACTTTACCTCGATAATATCCATTTTTACTCTTGAAGATTGTCGTATATTTACCATCTTTTTTATATTTAGTCTGGTAGAAGAAATTTGCCTGTTTATTCATGCCCATTCTTCATACGATTTCAATGTGGACTTAAAATTTACCTTAACACATGGAAAATTCCCTGTACCTGTCAATACTGTCCTCCAAGTCACGTGATCAATTTTCCACCAATCAGACAGCAGGCAACCCGCCATGCGCATATACAGGTGCTAATCCATGATATTCAACTACATTTTGGTGCTGTAAATCTGCTACAGCCGCATATATGATACTTACGTAGGCATGAAATATTTATAAAGTATCCCAGAAGCGTGCTAATTTGATCCTAAATACTCCAGAAACATTGATGAAAAGAGAAATAGTTGACGAATCATGGTGGTAACACACATGCGCAAGCGAGGTTTTCTGTTGGGGTAATGGGGGAGGGGTTTGGATCTTTTTTGGTTTGGATGATGTAACAGTAACACCCCCCTCTATTTCTAACGTAGAACATTTACCATAATCTAATAATGTAATGACTCTCAAATACAAATACACATAATACTTAAGGACCCTGTGTTCGTGTATGAAAAGTGGAGGCTTCTGCAGATACTTTCTAACCATGCCACAAAACAAGCTCTGCCAGTTCCATATAGGTGGTGGTGTTTCATGGCAATATTTGAAGGACTCGGTGATCTCCAATTCTCAGACATCATCACAGGATCCCTTAAATCAAATATATTACTACTATTCAATGGTGTGATGCTATACCATTTCAGGACATACATAAAGGTAAATAAGTAACGACTGTTTTGTCTCGAGTTTTCATTTTGATACACAATACAAATAAAGGAGAATAAATCTATCATTTCCACTGTAGTAAAGAGATATAGAAGGCGTCTCTAGGGAAGGTGTGACAACCCACCCAATGCAGTACAGTACGTATGACCCTAATTATTCCTACAATTACACTTGATAATTATTATACCCTGAGCTATCCCACCACACACACAGTGATGCCACTCTTTGGGATTTTGGACTTGGCCTGGGATATTTTTGTAGATCTTGGGATTTCTAGACATTCATGGAACATTATTATTATTATATACAAGGTCAGGCTTGGCACCACTTATTGTTAAAATGAGCGATTCTGAAGAGCCAGGAGGGAGTGGTAGTAATACTCCTCCACTCCTCCGCCTATATTTGTTCTATAAGTCTTCAAATTTCAGGTGAGGATTATCATTTTTTTTAATCTTGGGATATTTTGTCCAATCTTGGGATTTTTGGGGCGCTAGTCTTGGGATATTGAACATTTCAGAGTGGCATCACTGCACACAGGCAGCAAGGGTCATGACAATTCTTAACACTCCAGTGACTCCAGTCACTCCACCACTCCTCAAGGGTAAGGAAGGAAAGGCAAACACTGTTAACTCACACAAATTCACTTTAAAGTCAAATAAATTCACTGTAAAGTCACACAATCTTACTGTAAACTCGCACAAATTCACTGTAAAGTCACACAAATTAACTGTAGTCACAAATTCACTGTAAAGTCACATTCACTGTAGTTACACAAATTTACTGTAAAGTCGCACAAACTCACTGTAGTTACACAAATTCACTGTAAACTCGCACAAATTCACTGTAAAGTCACACATTCACTGTAAAGTCACACACATTTACTGTAGTCACATAAATTCACTGTAAAGTCATGCAAATTCACACGTATTGTACCAAAGCCATATATCCATTCCATGACAAGTGAGTGAGAGTGTTAATATTCTCCCATACACAGTACTGCTGATAATGTTTTGGCATCATGGGAGAGGGAGTGAAGAGAGGCAATTCGCAAGCCACAAAAAATACTATATATAACCCTCAGTTCCTTCCATGATAAGTGAGTGGGAATATAAATATTTTCTCATACGCATTTCTCATTGACTTTGCCACCGCTGATAACATTTATGGTGTTCAGGTCATACTGTAATGTTATGGTTCCATTAATCTTTCTTTCTTGAATACAGACTATTTACAATACTAAGTTGTGTACTTTATGGTCAATTACATATTTAGGCTAACTCATTTAATACATAAATTTACAGACGCTGTAATAATATGGACCTTTAATAAATAGTTCATGGTACACACATTACATTCCCATTAAAAAAGTGTAAATGTCATGTGGAATTCTTGTCAATCAAGGGTCACCGGTAAACATCTGTGGTTGTAAGTACGGTACGTTATTATTTATTTAGTGTAAAATATAACTAACTATTTTTTCTATTATCCCAAGTTACTTTCATCACTGGAATTTTCTCTTGCCAACATAATTATCATCTCAACTTCACACTACTGTACTGGAATTTTACATTATTTGTACCACTGTGTGTCTCCCCAAAGATATGAACACTTCACATTCTTATTTAACTAATCCTAAACAGTACATCTACAGTAAATTGCATTATGATCAGCAATGTTAAGCCAGAAACAGGGAAGTTTTATAATCAAAGTACAAAACTTCACCTGGAAGACTGATGTGTACAAAAGCAATTGGAAGTGTTCAGAAAAATATTTATACTGGTTGAGGTCTGTATAAAGGTATAATGACTAGAAAGATGCAAATATGACACATAAAATGTCTCTATTGACAATGTAGGCGTCTTCAATTGTCTTAAAAAACTTACATCAAGCACTAATAAAACGATATAAAGACACTCGCGTTGACATAATTTTGATCAATAAAAAAATGAATCTGGCGAGTGAATTTTAACACCCCCATCAATTAATTAAGTACGAGAACACACACATACGCACACATTCATCATGCACAGTCACAACTTAGAATTAATTCATGATATATAATCTATATAGGTGGAATTCATTTAACTTACACATATTATAAAATTATATGCACTTATAGTCTACGAACCAGGTACAGAAGAAAGGGTCAGTGGAAGTTCAGCTGTTCCTTAAAAATTAGTGATCATTAAATATTAGTGTGTGTGTGATTTATAGAGGAGGCAACAACAACGAGTGTAGGCCTATAATAATACAGTAGTAGTTCTTGAGGGGTTAATACAGTATTGGTAAATCTGGAGTAACTACTGACTGATTCATCCAAACTATTCCGAGGCAACAACAGACCACCATTATTTTTCTTGATCTGTTCCTGTTTCCTGACATACTTTTGGAGGAATCAAGGAAGTCCAGTCCAGTATATCAAAAGTGTACTATCCCCTTAAGAGAAGGTATCAGTCTGGTTCAATTCCCTATGATTTAAAATGTAAAGTACAGAATAATATCTGTTTCTTGCAATTCTAATAACTTGACTAAATTTAGAAGCAGACTATTAATTATATACTGTATTTTTTTTTCTTCATATTCTGTAGTGTTCCCACATCTTTAATACCCTAGAGGTCTATAGAAGTTTAAAATATGTTCACCTCTTAATACCACTGAACATACATACAAGCCCCAGGATATATATATTTTTTAAGATGAAGTACTTCCCAATACTTTACTCTACTACAAAATTTATTACTGTATATCCTGTATCAGCATTTTAACCATCTCACTTCTAAGGATACATTTCAATTCCAATTAAGTCATTTACTTGAGGATCCCAATGATATGAAGCATAAGATTGGCCCTTTGTGACTAAAAATATATTCATAAATAAAAATAACTATAAAAATAAATATATAAATGTATAAATAAAGGTTTAAAATCAACATGCACTGTAATTGTAATAAAAGTGACAAAACAAATTTTGTAGTCATTACTCTAACAAACACGTTTTTATAATATTTTATGTTTGTCTGTTTGCAATTAAATAGGCCTATGTATGTTAAAATAAAAACTAACCTGTGAAAGAACTAAGATTATATCGTGGGAAATTTTGGTACTTGGACATTTGTTTTTTTCAAATGTCTGGAATATGTAGCTGTGATAATTTTTTTCTGTTAATTAACTACTGTATTGTTGTGGGCATTTTTTCCTCTCTGTCCTTTTCACCCAAATGGAAACACATGTAGCATCATTCATACCTTTGATAACATTGGTAACTAGTATGAGCTACTGTACTATATCAATCACAGATGTGTGTGTTGAGTTGGTATATATGTACATCATGTATTGTAATATTATTGTACGTCCATTCACATTAAATTCTATTGGAATGGAGTACTGTACTACCAAGCTGAGAAGTAAAAACAATTCATTTCTTGATATGTCATTTCAACAAGGCATTCAAGCATTGTAGACAATCCAAAATCTTTCCTGAAAAAATATATATACACTATATTTTATTATGGAACAGACCGTTTCACAACATACAGTACTCAATAAAATACATCTACTGTACTGTATATCTGTACTGCAGTCAGCATTCCATATCAAATTTTGGCACAAGCTATCAGTTTCCTGTCCTCCTCCTACATAACAAGAGCAGTACCAACTGAATATTTGGCACACTGGAGAATCTGAGTCAGAAAGCTTAAAGTGGACCCAAATTGTAGTAACTCCTGGAATAACATACAACATGTTCTGCTCAGTGTGCCACACAAGTGTTTTGCTCATTGTTATTGTACATTGATGTCTGGTGACTTAGTTTACACTAAAGTTAACCTTATCCATATAAAACTTTGAATCGTGGCAGAATATTGACACGAGTATCAGTAGGGAGGTGGGAGTAGCTTGGGTCTTTGAGCCTTCTGAGTCTTTTGTATAAAACAATGAAGTAATGCAGTACTGTACCTGACTGATGCTGAATCTCTACTCAGATACCATGGGAGTGCAGCAGAGTGGTTGTGGGATCTTGGACTCCTTTTGATTCCCACTGGAGTAAGGCAGGAATATGTCCTTGCTCCCACACTTCTTGTATATACTGTACTGTACTTGGTTGGATGGAGGACCAGAGTTCTTGCAGATAATCAGTCAATACTAGCAAGGCAACAAACATAGCTTTGCTTTTAATGCAGTGATCCTCTCTGAGATGCACGAAGTTGTTAAGTCCCGGAGAAGTTAAATGAAGAGGCAAAGTCATTGATATTATTGGTGTCAAGGGGCAAAACCATGATCCTAAGCCCTGGGAACTGGTTGAGTGATGATGTCTTGGGTCTGGAGAGGATATCTTGGATGGCTTCACTTATATTGGTAGTGTAGTCAAGAGCAGTGGTAGTTTTGATGAGGTCACTTCACGTCCTTGTCTGTCCTACTGTGTTATGGACTACAGTAACTCAACAGAATTACAGTACTTGGTGTTGTTAATAAACGGAATCTATGGGTATCAAATTATTGGTACTCGGGCTCCCTTTTTAAATATCTAATGTAGAATACCCGTGAATGGAACCTTTTATTATTAATCAGTTGTGTATATAATTATATGGTAAAAAAAAAAAAAAAAAAAAACTTTGTTCACTTGTCAGACCAACTCAGTGGCAGCCTAACATATAGTTGCTGTATGTGATAGTAAGGAAAGGATAGAGGCAAATGTGGGTCGCTGAACTGGATGTGGTCGCCAACAAGATGTCATCACTTCCTCTACATCTTGGGGACACCAGGCTGGAGCAGTCAACATCAACTGAAACATACATACATACATACATATACTGTATTTATACACTACAGACACGATATGATTTCTATCTAATTTATATTCAGTGTTTCTTTAT
Organism: Petrolisthes manimaculis; assembly: GCA_034508575.1. Taxonomy (NCBI): domain Eukaryota; kingdom Metazoa; phylum Arthropoda; class Malacostraca; order Decapoda; family Porcellanidae; genus Petrolisthes; species Petrolisthes manimaculis. The sequence continues at coordinate 18,317 of JAWZYT010003931.1, read as the reverse complement.
AATTATTTCTTTCAACTGTAAGTTATAAATTTGCATTGTTTTAATTTTCTTCTACACACTTACATATTCCTGAAATCTACCTACTGGGAACACATACCAGCCTGGTACAAATTTGCAAAAAAGTTCAGAAGACATAAAACTCGAATTCAAGTTAACCTGTGGAGTAGCATAGGTGTGTTGAGGTGCCGTGGTGGAGGCTGGGTGGTGGAGAGTGTTGGTGGAGGCTGGGTGGTGGAGAGTGTTGGTGGAGGCTGGGTGGTGGAGAGTGTTGGTGGTGGTGGTGGTGGTGATGTGTCGGAAGGTGGTAACAAGGGCATGGAAGAGTAGGTCGTCTGAGAGGTGGTGATGGGGTTGACGACGAGCCAATGTTAATATTTCCCAAACCACCACACCAAACGACCAAACATCACTCGATGAACTAAACTCACCCTGGCAGTAAAATAAAATAATATGTTGTGTTAATGATGAGGATAATTATATGTCTCTTTAATAATGATGATAATAATATGATAATAAAATGTCTCCCATACTAATGTGATACTAATCTATTATAAGGTCTATATTTACAGTTGTATTAAAGTCAACAATATTACAAATACATTATCTTTAAATTAATGTTGCAGTATTTTTCGTAATGTTGTGTAAATAAATAAATAAATGGTTTTGGTTGTTGTTAACATAATGTATTGCAGTGAATATTTTACTGTGTTGTTGACTCACTTTACAGTATAATCTGATCTGTCTATGTTATTTATTAATTTACTAATAAACGAAGGACTTAACTCACCTAACATAGAACCTTATAATTTACTAATGAAACATAGTTATCTCACCTGTCATAAAGCCTATTAATTTACTAGCAAAACCTAGTTATCTCACCTGTCATAAAGCCTATTAATTTACTAGCAAAACATAGTTATCTCACCTAACATAGAGCCTTATTTAACTCACCTGACATACAGCCTTATAATTTACTAATGAAACATAGTTATCTCACCTGTCATAAAGCCTATTAATTTACTAGCAAAACATAGTTAACTCACCTAACATAGAGCCTTATTTATCTCACCTAACATAGAGCCTTATTTAACTGACCTGACATAGAGCCTCTGGACTACACCATCGGAGGGGGGCTGGACCCCTTCCATCAGGGGGTCGCCAGTAGTCTGAAGAGTAACGTGGTAGTGCTGAACCCACCTGTGTCACCTTTACCACACCACCAACAACAAGGACATTCCTGAAACACAATTACACACATATTCAACAACACTCATGGTAAATACGATGATGGTGTGGTTGTGGTACCGATACAATGACTTGATAGACAAACAACAGAGCCATATTCAAGAACACTCATGGTAAATACGATGATGGTATGGTTGTACACACTCCAACACCATCATGTCTGTGGATAACTTTTAGATTTTTCATTTGTCTGGTGTGGGATAAAAACTGAGAACTGGTAACCCCCCCCCCCCCCCCCCCAAGCCTGTCCCCTTACTCCCGCACCCCCCAAGCCTGTCCCCCTACTCCTACACCCCCTTAATAAGATCAGGTTTAGTGTGGTTGAGGGCAGTAAAGACTCTATGTGTCTCGGCTTTAATGGGGTATTACAGTGTTGGTAATTCTGCAGCAACTGAATCCTCCAAACTATCCCAAACAACAGAACACCATTATTTATTCCCCTCTGGTCCTGTTTCTTGGCATACTTTGGAGGAATCAAGGTACTCTTAATGTACCAAAGGTGTATTTTAGCCACCTCCTTAAAAACCCTATGATGGTGGATGAGAATTGGAGGCTTCTGATTCCTCCTGACTATGCCACGAAACAAGCTCCTGTAACAGAGGTGGTGTTTCGTGGTAATGTTTGAAGGACTCGCTTATCTCCAATTTTCAGACTACATGAGTAATATTATAGCCCAGATGGTGAGGTCGTCTGTCTGTCTGTCTGTCTGTCTGCTCTTAATTTCCTTTTATAGTTAATTAAGAGTTTGAATGGCGTCGTGTTGTTTACATTCTCTGGTGATATGATTCATTAAGAGAGAGGTGAGGGAAGATGTGTGTGTGTGTGTGTGTGTGTGTGTGTGTGTGTGTGTGTGTGTGTGTGTGTGTGTGTGTGTGTGTGTGTGTGTGTGTGTGTGTGTGTGTATGTATATATGTATACCACTAAGTGTTTCTGTGCAAGCCAAGAGAGTCTGTATAGTCCCTCGTCTTTAATATACACACACACACACTTAGTCTTCTCTGCTTTAAGGACCCTGTGATTGTGTATGAGACTTACTTCGTGGCTTCTCATTCCTCCTGACTATGCCACGAAACAAGCTCCTTCCATTTATGTGTGTGTGTTGTGTGTGTGTGTTGTGTGTGTGTGTGTGTGTGTGTGTGTGTGTGTTGTGTGTGTGTGTCCCTTAATTTTTCTCACAACCAACCAGTGTGTAGTTAGTATGAGTTCAGCTATACATACATACATACATACATACATATATACATACATACATACTCACCTGGCAGCAAGGTCTGTGTGTGTCACGTGACGAGACTCCAGGTAAGCCATGCCAGCAGCCACACCTCGTACCAAACCCACCAATTCACTCACGCTAAACAACAACAACAAACAAACAACATTATTATTATTATTATTATTATTATTATTATCATTATTAGATATATGAACTCGTACCAAACCCACCAATGAACTCACACTAAACAATAACAACAAACAAATAAACAACATTATTATTATTAGATATATGAACTCTTTTACGCTAAACAAACAAATAAACAACATTATTATTATTATTATTATTATCATTATTAGATATATGAACTCGTACCAAACCCACCAATTCACTCACGCTAAACAATAACAACAAACAAATAAACAAATAAACAACATTATTATTATTATTATTATTATCATTATTAGATATATGAACTCGTACCAAACCCACCAATTCACTCACGCTAAACAATAACAACAAACAAACAAATAAATAAACAACATTATTATTATTATTATTATTATCATTATTAGATATATGAACTCGTACCAAACCCACCAATTCACTCACGCTAAACAATAACAACAAACAAACAAATAAATAAACAACATTATTATTATTATTATTATTATCATTATTAGATATATGAACTCGTACCAAACCCACCAATTCACTCACGCTAAACAATAACAACAAACAAACAAACAAATAAACAACATTATTATTATTATTATTATTATTATATATTATGTTAGATATATGAACTCGTACCAAACCCACCAACTCACTCACGCTAAACAATAACAACAAATAAACAAATAAACAACATTATTATTATTATTAGATATATGAACTCTTTTACGCTAAACAAACAAACAACATTATTATTATTATTAGGTATACAAACTCACTCACACTAAACAACATTAATAAATAAACAACATTACTATTATTAGATATATGAACTCACTCACGCTAAACAAACAAATAAATAAACAACATTATTATTAGGTATCCCAACTCACTCACGCTAAACAAACAATAATAATAATAGGTATCCCAACTCACTCACGCTATACAAAAAAAAAAAAAAAAAAAAAAAAAAAAAAAAAATGGTACTGTATTTAAAACGTAATTATTATGACCGTATAATAATAATAATAATAATAATAATAATAATAATAATAATATTACTAATAATAATAATAATAATAATAATAATAATATTAATAATAATACTAATAATACTAATAATACTACTAATAATAATGGTTCTTACCTTATACTGTTGGTGTCTTTGAAGAGGGTGTTGTTGTTGTTGTTGTTGTTGTGTGTGTAGGTGTGGGCTGGGGGTGTGAGGGTGTGGGCGTGGAGGTACTCTGGCAGGTGTGTGTGTGGGTGGTATTCCAACACTAACGTCACACCCACCACTGGTCCGCCCACCAACACACCCACCAAACCACACACGTTCTCATGACACAGTGAACATAACAGCTGTGGGGGGGGGGGTGAAGTGGGGGTTGGGGGGGGTTGAAGTGGGGGTTGGGGGGGGTAGAGGTTGAGGTGGGGGTTGTGGAGGGTTGAGGATTGAGGGTTGAGGTGGGGTGTTGAGTGTGAGGGGGGTGGGGAGAGAACAACACTTGGTTACATTGGTTGTTAGTTAATTGGAGACTTCTGAAGCCTCCACTTTGTACATACCAAGAAACACAAACTACCAATGATGATGGGGTTATGGTGGATGAAGAAATATATAGGGGGTCTGTTTCGTGGCATAGACTTACTTGGGATAAATCAGTGACAAATATAACTGTCAAGGCGGTATTAAATTTGTGGTATATTTTGGAGGCAGCAAGACACTCATCAAATGTACCAAACGTAAGGTATTCTTTTACTTTATCTGCTTGTGACCTATTTACATTGCCTGTGTCTGCTTACCTGACATTTCCTATGACCTAATTAAATTAACTGCCTGTCTGTGACCTAATTACCTTACCTGTGTTTACCTACCTAACCTGGTTGTGACCTAATAAGGTTACCTGTGCTTGACGTGTTGCTGGTGGTGCCACCTTGTGAGCTGAGACAGAGATGAGGGCAGCTTGTTGTGATGACCTCATGGTGTGTTGGTCCAAGTGTACCTCTTCCTCCTCACCCTCATCACACAACACACACACTGACAACTGTAAAGAGACACGGATTATATGATGAGAAGGAAAGGAAGGAAGGTAAAGGGGAGGGAAGGTGGTCCAAGTGTCCCTCTTCCTTCCTCACCCTCATCACACAACACACACACTGACAACTGTAAAGAGAATAAAGATTATAAAATTATATGATGAGAAGAAGGAAAGGAAGGAACGTATAGGGGAGGGAAGGTGGTCCAACTGTCCCTCTTCCTTCCTCACCCTCATCACACAACACACACACTGACAACTGTAAAGAGAATAAAGATTATATGATGAGAAGAAGGAAAGGAAGGAACGTAAAGAGGAAGGAAGGTAAAGAGGAGGATAGATGGAAAGTAGAGAGGAAGGAAGGTAAAGAGGAGGAAGGAAGGTAAAGAGGAAGGAAGGAAGGTAAAGAGGAGGGAAGGTGGTCCAACTGTCCCTCTTCCTTCCTCACCCTCATCACACAACACACACACTGACAACTGTAAAGAGACACGGATTATATGATGAGAAGAAGGAAAGGAAGGAAGGTAAAGAGGAGGAAGGAGGGAAGGTAAAGAAGAGTGATGAATGAAATTCTGGAGAAATGAGAGTGATTAAGACAGAGAGAAAAAGTGAGGGAATATATTCATTTATATATTACTGTGTAATAAATCTAATTATAGTAACACACATAATGTTTCTTCATCAACATATACTACTGTGTAACAAATCTAATTATAGTAACACATAATTATTATAATGTTTCTACATCAACACATTACTGTGTAATAAATCTAATTATAGTAACACACATAATGTTTCTTCATCAACACACACCGTAGCGAAGGCCCCTGAGGCGAGGAGGTCAGTGCGTGTGATCCTGCCTGGTGACAGAAGTGTGGGTGTGGGTGTGGGCGTGATGGGGGGCGTGGTGGGGGGGTCATGGCGATACACACACGTCAGCCAAGGCCCCGTCACTGAGGGAACCTATACAACAACAACACGTCAACATACTCACTATATTTATAATGGAAGTACGTGTATATATATTATTTCAACATGTTGTATTGTATATCAGGTTGTATTGTATATCAGGGAACCTACACAACACGTCAATATAAGTATCAAATAACAACAAACAACTTACCTGTATGTGTGTGTTAAACTTCTCTGGAGGGGGAGGGACTGGTGGAGGAGGGGGGAGGGTGATGGAGGAGAGGGTAAGGGGGCGTGGAATGGGGGTGAATGTGGAGGTAGGAGGTAGGGAGGAGGGGAAGGTGGATGAGGGTTTCAGTGTGGGTGTAGCATAGACTGGAGTGGTGGAGGAGAGAGGTGGTAGTAGTAGTGGTGGTGGTGGTGGTGGAGGAAGGGGGGTAATAGTGGTGGAGGAGGTTCGAGGTGTTCCTATAGGGGTTATATTAGGTGTCTTTTGTTGTTGATCTTCATATAATAAACAACTTCCTTCTTCATATGTTGATGTCAATACACCAACACTCATTAAACTCTTCATATCTAAAGTATCAGGTGGTGGACGACGAAATACTCTTGGTGAAGAAATCTTACCTCTCCTTCTTCTTACCCAAAGCCCTGCCCATACCAAGATTAATACCCCAGCACCCACACTGAATCCTACAGCTACGCCCACATAGGCACGGTGTTGATGGGCGGTATATACAGCCCATACATCATCTGTGGGTGGGTGGGGTGGTGGGCGGGACAGGGTGTGTTCCTCAGGGCTGGTGGGTGTATTCTTCTCCCACTCACCCAGTTTACACCCACACGGACCTGTGGGTGGGATGACACACACACATACACACATCATATTAAACTTAAGAAGTATTTACTCAATATTTTATAAAGCAACACAAACATACACACATTATAATCAACTTTATAGTTAATTACTCAATATTTTATAAAGCAACACAAACATACACACATTATAATCAACTTTATACTTAATTACTCAATATTTTATAAAGCAACACAAACATACACACATTATAATCAACTTTATACTTAATTACTCAATATTTTATAAAGCAACACAACACAATACAAAATATCTTACAAAACAACACAACACAAACGTAAACACAGAATATCCAACTAAACAATAACTCACTCAACATCTTATACATTAAAACACAAACAAACAATAATCAACTTATAAGGTAATTATTTAATATCTTATAAAGCAAATATCACAAAATATACTAATATTCTATTCACTTTGGAAAACAACCAATTACACACATAAACAAACAAAACAAACACACACTAAGTAAATAATATGTTGTCTAATACACACACACACACACACACACACACACCACTTACTCGACTCGAAGTAAACCTCCAAGATGTCCACCTCGAGGCCAATAACGTCTACCTCCAACAAGAGTGAGGTGGCTGGTCGGAGGTGGAGGTCGAGGGTGAGGTTGTGTGGTCCAGGGGGAAGGAGGACCTTGGAGGGGAAGGTGTAGGCAGGGGGGGAAGGGGTCGAGTCAAAGGTACTCGTGTTCGAACCAAACTTAACACACGCTTCGATTCTCGGCTGAAAAGAAAACACGAAAATAGTATTGGTGTGTGTGTGTGTGTGTGTGTGTTATATAGATAGATAGATAGATAGATAGATAAATAGATAGAAGATAGATAGATAGAGAGGAAACCATTAGTGGTGTGTGTGTGTGTTATATAGATAGAAAGCTAGATAAGCTATATAGATAGACATAATTATAATGAGAGAGAGATGAAAACATTATTGGTGTGTGTGTGTGTGTGTGTGTGTGTGTGTGTCTTACCTTGGGTCCAGGTTGTGAGGTGATGAGGTAGAGATAGAGAGCCTTGAACCTTCTCATCACATCAAAGTTGAAGATCATCACTACGGGAGTATCTGGGGCAGGTTCAAGGCCTGGGGGGAGGGGGAAGAGTGGTGAGTGGTGGTGAGTGGTGGTGATGGGGGAAAGAGTGGTGAGTGGTAGTGAGTGGTGGTGATGATGGGGGAAAGAGTGGTGAATGGTGATGAGTGGTGAATGGTGATGAATAAGGATGAGTGGTGAGAGATGTTGGTAGTAAATATGGTAGTCAATGATAGTTGTAGTGAATGGTAGTGAGTAATTACCATCATATAATGTAAACACAAAACTAACATTACTATTCACTTAAGGTGTTGTTATAGTAGTTTTATAGTAGTTTTATAGTAGTGTTGGTAAAACTGATTCCTCCAAACTATTCCAACCAACAGCTTGCCATTATTTTAGTTAACTAGTTTCTGTTTCCTGACATACTTTGGAGGAATCAAGACACTATATATATACTACAATAACCAAATCATATCACCAAATTACACTCACCTTCGACGCCTTGGTGTAGCAGTGGTGTAGATATACATATATATACATAGTTATACATAGATATACATATATATACTGTACATAGGAGTGGTGTATATACTGTATATACTCACCTTCCACGCCTTGGTGTAGCAGTGGTGTGGGTGGATCTTCTGCCCCGCCCACACGCCCATCAAACAGCAACCCTTCACCCACGCCTACTGTTTCCCCCACGCCTGCACCCACATTCTCATCCACGCCCACTAGTCGCTTGTACGGCTCCCCGCCCACACTGTAACTCACCAGCCCATCTGAAACACACACACACACACACATAGAGAAAAGTTTCATGTTTTCATATAAATTAAAGATATATTTTCAACATAATTATTATCTGCTCAAGACACATTGTGACACAATTTATATATATATATATATATATATTTAGGATTTATACACCTACTTGTGTAACAGTGTGTGTATGTGTGTGTGTGTGTGTATACATTACTTACCTGTATAGTTACAGCCATACAGTTCCATCCTGAGACATACAGTTCTGGGATGAGAACTGAAGGGTTGGAGTCTCACCTTAGACGCCAAGATGGGTCGAACCAAACTGTTTTTTACTTCAGTATAAGTATCAGTATTACCAACTAGAAGTGTCTGTATAAAGAGAAAAACATATATATATATATATTAGTTATATTGTTTATAGGCATTATATATAGGATTAAGATAGTCTAAGTTAAGTATTTATATGGCTGTGTAGGTGGATGTCAAGATGGGTCGAACCAAACTGTTCTTTACTTCAGTATAAGTATCAGTATTACCAACTAGAAGTGTCTGTATAAGGAAGAGAAACAACATTATTAGTAGTGTTTATAGTAAGTGTCTATAGGCATTATATAAAGTATAGGTTAGTGTCAAGATGGGTCGAACCAAACTGTTCTTTACTTCAGTATAAGTATCAGTATTACCCACTAGAAGTGTCTGTATAAAGAGAACAACATTATTAGTAGTGTTTATATATAGTAGTAAGTGTCTATAGGTATTATATATATACAGTAGTAAAGTATAGGTTAGTATCAGTATTACCCACCAGTAGTGTCTGTATAAACAAGAGAAATAACACGTATATTAGTTATAGTGTTTATAGGGAGTATATAGCAGTGTAGGTGTATAGATAGTTCTCTCTTTCTCTCTCTCACACAAACACACAATATCTCTCTCTCACACACAAACACACAATCTCTCTCTCATCCCCCATAACATGTCTCTCTCATCCCCCACACAATCTCCCCCTCTCTCCCCCCACCATCTCTCTCATCCCCCACACAATCTCCCCCCCCCTCTCTCTCTCTCTCTCTCTCTCTCCCCCCCCAGTGATATAGTGGTGTAGGAAACATGTGTTGGGCTCCCACACACATATTCTCCTTAAACACCTCTTACACTTTCCTCCCATACATGCTTTCCCACACTCTGTATACCCACTATTTTTTATCATATGTATACATGTATGAACTACTGTATATGTATGTATGTATGTTTTTTATTTATGCATGTATCTTTTTATGTATGTATGTATCTTTTTATGTACCGGTATGTCTCTTTTTATTTATGCATGTATCTTTTTATGTATGTATGTATCTTTTTATGTATGTATGTATCTTTTTATGTACCGGTATGTCTCTTTTTATGTATGCATGTATCTTTTTATGTATGTATGCATGTATCTTTTTTTTTTATCTCTCCCTCTTTCTTGCCTTCCTCTCTTCTTGTTTTTTTGTTTTTTTTGTTCTCATCAGCCGGATCTCTCTCTTTTCTTATTCCACCAGAAACTCTTATTATTTTTTGTTTTTCATCTCTTTCTTCCCCTTGTTGCTCCTTCCATCACAACATCACCACCACCACCACCAATTCTCTTCGCCTCCTTCCCCTCTCTCTAAATTGCTCTCCTCTCCCTAAATGATTCCCTCCAGCTTTCCTCCATTACCTCCCTCTCTCTCTCTCTCTCTCTCTCTCTCTCTCTCTCTCTCTCTAACTCTTATTACGTCTGCCTAGGAATGAGAGGAGTTGTAGGGGCAGCAGAAAGAAGAGTATTGTAGTGTAAAGGAGAGGAGAGGAGAGAAATGTAGAGAGAGAGAGATGAAAGGGAAGCTGGAGAGAAAGAAGGAGAGGAGAGAAATGTAGAGAGAGAGAGAGATGAAAGGGAAGCTGGAGAGAAGGCAGGAGAGGAGAGAAATGTAGAAGAGAGAGAGATGAAAGGGAAGCTGGAGAGAAGGCAGGAGAGGAGAGAAATGTAGAAGAGAGAGAGATAAGGGAAGCAGAAGGAAGAAGCAACGAGAGAAATATAGAAGAAAAGGGAGAGGAGAGAAATGTAGAAGAGGAAAAAGTGAAGATGGGAGATGGGAAGGAAAAGAAGATAGAGGAGAGAAATGTAGAGAACTGAAAAAATAAAGGAAGGAAGAAGAGAAATGCAGTAGAGAAGGAAGGAAAGGGAGAGGAGATAAAGGCAAAAGAGAAGGGAGGAGGGAGGGAAGGAGAGGAGAGAAATTAAGAAGAGAAGGAAGGAAAGGGAGGGAAAGGAGAGGAGAGAAATTAAGAAGAGAAGGAAGGAAAGGGAGGGAAAGGAGAGGAGAGAAATTAAGAAGAGAAGGGAGGGAGAGAAGAGGAGATAAATGAAAGAGAGGGAAAAGTAAAGATGGTAGATGAGGAGATGAATAATGGAAATGGTTAGTTGATGAAAAAAAAAAGGATGGAAAAGATGGATGGATGGATGGATAGAATGGATTAGAATGGATTAGGATGGATGGATGGATGGATAGAATGGATTAGGAT
>JAWZYT010003931.1:0-2500 GCA_034508575.1 Petrolisthes manimaculis | reverse complement strand
ATGCAGGGTCAGAATGAAGGAGAAGGAAGGAAGGGGAAAAATGCAGGCAGACTGGAACAATGAAGGAAGAGGAAGGAAGGAAGGGAAGGAAGGAAGGAAGGACGGTAGGAAGGAATGGATGAATGAATGAATGAATGAATGAAGGAAGGAAGGAAGGACGGTAGGAAGAAGAAAGGACGGGTAGGAAGGAAGGATGGAAGGAAGAAAGGAAGGGAATGAAGGAATGGATGGATGAATGAAGGGAAGAAAGAAAGGAAGGAATGGATGGATGGATGAATGAATGAATGAAGGAAGGAAGAAAAGAAATGAAGGTAGGAAGGAAGGAAGGAAGGAAGGAAGGAAGGAAGGAAGGAAGGAAGGACGGTAGAAAGGAAGGAAGGAAGGAAGGAAGGAATGAATGAATGAAGGAAGGAAGGAAGAAATAAATGAAGGAAGAAATGCATGTAAAAGTAGCAAAATAAATGAGTGAATAAATGATTGTGTGTATGTGTGTATGTATGTATGTATGTGTGTGTATATGTATGTATGTATGCAGGGAGGAATGTAGTGGAGGTAAACTTCAAGGAAAAAGAGGAAAGAGGAAAGATGAGATGAGGCAGAAGAAGAAAGGAGACAGGGGGAAGGAAATAAGAGGTAATAGAGGAATATAGAAGAAAATAAAAGGTAGAGAGAGAGAGAGAGAGAGAGAGAGAGAGGAGAGAGAGAGAGAGGAGAGAGAGAGAGAGAGAGAGAGAGAGAGAGAGAGAGAGAGAGAGAGAGAGAGAGAGAGAGAGAGAGAGAGAGAGAGGAATATAATAAGGATCATTTGACACAGGGAGGAAGGTTGGATTATGAATAGAGGGAAGGAAGAGAGGCAATAAAGGAGGGAGGGAGAGAGGGAGGGGAGTAATAAAGGGAGGGAGAAATGAGAGAAGGAGGGAGGGAAGGATTTCAATATAATGAGAAAGAGGAAAGGGGGGAAAGGCAAGAGAGATAAAGCTAGGAGGAAGGCCAATGAAGGAGGAAAGGAGGGAGGAAAGAGGGAGAGAGGAAGGAGAAGGAAGAAGGAAGGGGGAAGAAGGGGAGAAAAAAAAAGGGAGGGGGAAGAAGGGGGAAGGAAAGAAAGAGATAGGAAGGAGCGAAAAGGAGGAAAGGGAGAGGGAGGAAGGGAGGTGAAATAAGGAGATAGTTTGGATGGAACGAATGAGAATAATGGCAGAAGGAATAAGCAAAGGAAAGATGGGGAATTTGATAACGAGAAAAAAAATGAAAACAAAGGGGAGAGGGAAATGGGAAAAGAAAAGAATTAAACTATTTAGTAGAAGGTCAATACGAGGTGGCTAAGGAAACAAAATAAGAGAAAGGAAGGGAGGGAGGGCAAATGATAAAGGAACAGAAGAAATAGTAAAGAGAAATAAGTAAAACATATATATATATATATATATATATATATATATATATATATATATATATATATATATATATATATATATAGTATATTATATATATATATTGAGAGAGAGAATATCGGAAATCTGTCAGTCAAACCTACCATTTGAAGAGGGAAAATGAGGGGGAAGAGGGAGGAGGGGAAAAGGAAAAGGGAGAGGGGAAAAGGGAGAGGGGGAAGAGGGAGGGGGAAGAGGGAGAGGGAAGAGAAGAGGGAAAGGGGAAAAGGAGGGGAAGAGGGATAGGGGAAGAGGAAAAGAAAGAGAGAAATGGCAAAGAGGAAGAGAAAGAGGGAGGTGGCAAAGAGGAAATGGAAGAACCTGGGAATCTTAATCGTGTCTTGTGGTCGTACACGTCAAGAGGAGGAAGAGGAGTGAGGCCAATAAAGAGGAAGAGGAGCAAGAAGAGGAGGAGGAAGAAGGAAGAGGAGTGAGGCTAATAAAGAGGAAGAGGAGGCAAGAAGAGGAGGAGGAAGAAGGAAGAGGAGTGAGGCTAATAAAGAGGAAGAGGAGCAAGATAGAGGAGGAGGAAGAAGGAAGAGGAGTGAGGCTAATAAGAGAAGAGGAGGAGGAAGAAGAGGAAGAAGGAAGAGGAGTGGATGGAGAGGAGGAAGAGGAGAGGCCAATAAAGAAAAGGAGAGGGAGATAAAACGTAAAAAAAATAAAAAAAAATAAAAATAAATAAACATGAAAAAAAAGGTAAAGGAAAAAAAATAAACAGAATGAAAAGGAAATAAAGATATGAAATTGAAAATGTAGGAATGTCAATGAAAGAGAGGAACAATGAAATTAAAATAAAAGTAAGAATAATAAGGAAATAATATGATAACAGTAAAAAGGAGATAAAATAGTGGAAGAGGAGAGAAGAAAAATATAAAAAGAAGGAAGGTATTCAAGAGGAAGGAGGAGGGATCACTTAATAAAGAAGGAGGGATAAAAGAAAGGAGAAAGAAAGGAGGAAGGAGGAAGAGGGCAATAAACAACTCATAAACCAGAAGCAACGAGACCAAAGGAGAGGAGAGGGAGAGAAGGAGAGAAGGAGAAGTGGAAGAGAAGGGAGGAGAGGAGAGGAG